>JZKD02S1810918.1:62322-99893 GCA_000966675.3 Picea glauca
ATTTTTATTTTTATTTATTTTTATCATTTTTTTTTATATCTATCATCTTAATCCCTTTTTAAAAAAAAATTATAAACATTATTAATAACTATTTTTAATAAACATTATAAAAATAACATTAATATGAGCAATGAAAAAATTATCATAATTTCATTTTATTGATGCTAATAAGTTAATATGTTTAGAAATTTCATCAATTTTGGCATGTTGATATGTTAAAAAATCCATATCAATGCACATAAGTTTTTGGAGCAAATAAGCTTTCACCTTTTCATAGTTGACCTTGTTAGTAGAGTTAGTAGAGATTTTTAATATGTGGAAGCAAAGAGAAGCTCTTTCATTTTAATACAAATTATTGAAATATATATTTAAAAAACAACTTTAAAAATTTATTATAAGTAAAAAGGTAGGAAGCACACATGTTCAAGTATCTTTACACTTATGCAAAGTTCTTAGTCATTCCTATTAAACAAATATACAAATTTCAACAATAACCATTACCAAAATAATATTTTATAAGGACATCAAATCATCATATATGAAAAAACAATAACAGATTTTTCTCTTTTATTTTAATACACACTATTAATATGTATATTTAAAAACAACTTAAAAAAATTATTTCAAAAACTTCAAATATATATTTAAGAAGCAAATAATACCATAATTTTTTTCTTTAAAAAAATTTACCTACCTCCTTATAAGGAAAAGCTGGAGCACACATATTTTTACACATTGATATATTAAATTAATATATAAGTTTCAACAATCATTACCATAGATACCAAATCATTACATAAAGCAATACTAATTCTCTTTTATTTTAATACACTATTAAAATATATATTTAAAATCTTCAGATATATATTTAAGTACATATTAATAGGATCATTTTTTCTTTTAATAGAAAAGGGTAGGGAACTTTTTTCGTCTCTTTACACTTATATCAAAGCATGCAAAATTTTAGCCATTCATAAAGTTTCAACAAAAATCATTACCCAAATACAATTTTTTATATTTGCAATTAAAAAAATGAATTGTGATATCTATTTGATGGCATTTTTTTTGTTAACATCTCTTTTGGATGCTTATTTGTGATAAGCAATAACATTTTTTTCTATATTTACATTTAAAAAAATGAACATATGATCTCTATTTGATGACATTTTTTTTTGCTAGTGTATCTCTATTGGATGCTTGTTCAAAAGTTCACAAAGTGATTTCTTAATATTAACTTTTAAAATAGATTATTAAAATATATATTTAAAAAACAATTTTAATAACTTCAAATATATATTTAAGAATATTAATACCATCATTTTTTTAATGGATTTACCTGCACTTCATAAATTTTCACTAACCATTACCCAAATACAATTTTTATAGAGGTACCAAATCATCACATACGAAAACAATGACATTTTTCTATATTTGCAATTAAAAAGATGAACATGTGATCTTTATTTGACAACATTTTTTTGTTAGATCGTGTCTCTCTTGAATGCTTGTTGTCCAAAGGTTCACAAAGTGATTTCTTAATTTTAAATTTTTAAATGCAAACAACTTACATCTTAAAGATGATTCTTAAGAGCTTGCAACAGACATATTTTATTCATACAACGTTCATTATGGAAACAAAATATTTCTTCATTTCATTTACTAATAATCACTTGATACAATAAACTTACAAAGGTTTAACATATGAAGCACAAACATGACACATATTTCTCTTTGAAGTTTCTTCTTCCGAGCTAAAACAATTGTTTGATTGTTTGATTTCATTTACTCTACTTTCTTTGCTTTCAAACGATTTAATTTGTAAAGGGGTTCGGTTTCTAAGTAGCTTCCTAAGCCTAATGTTTGGCTTTGTGATAAATCGTGTCATGTTTTAATCAATTTGTCAAACCCTTGCAAATTTCAAACTATTATTCATGAAAAACCATCCTTGCAACATGAAATACTTTACTACCCTCAAAGTTATAGTTCAATATGACTTCCAACCAATAAAAGAAAATTTTACAATTGGTAGGTAAATGAGTAGGAAAATCTAGCATTTAGATAATATAATCCACTCAATATTTGCACTCATACTATATTTAAAATTTAAATGATCGTCACTTTGTACATTGTATTTTATTTGATGTTCCATTTTTTTTAGGGTAATGAAATAATTCTTGAAGTTCCAAGTTGTTTATATGATTCTACATAAAATTTGTGCAATCCATGTTGAGTTTGTATCCCCAAAATAGATAATAAACCTTTAGGGTTTAACACCTTGACCATGGCCCAAGACTCAATTGGTTATCGTCAACTTGTTGAGCATTTCACTAGTTTTGTGTTAGCAAGTGTTTAGTTCGAATCCCCTAAGTGAGGCACACTAGTCTACACTAACAATTTTAAGAAGCATCCCTTAGGTTCCTCACAAGGTTATGAAAAAGAAGCAGCCCAAGGGGTTAGCCAACCAATTGTTGTCGATGTTGTTAGGCATTTGGCTAGTTTTGTGCCAGTAGGTACTCGATTCAAATATCCCCCTATGTGAGGCATAATAGTCTACATCAATAGGCTTACTAGAAATGTCATCCACAAATATGGGGAAGCATCCCTTGGGTTTCCTTGTGAGGTTTTCCTTCGTGAGAAAAAAAAACACCTCAACCATGACAATGACAACAAAAGGCCAATCAATGCAATCTTTAGCAACTTGATGAGTCAACATTGATATAAAACTAGCCCGGCCACTTAACATGTGATGAACACTGAGAGATGCCCAACATCTTTCGTGCACGACATTTTGTTGCCCGACATCTTGTTTCTTGACATTGTCGTCTGCCATCTTGTCGCTCACTATAGCTTATTCATGGCAAGCAGGTTAATCAGGTTAATGAATAATTTGTGTTAATCAAGTTAATAGAATGACATGTGTGAGGGTTATCTGTGTTAAATCTCACATGCACATTGCATATTTTTTATTAAAAAACCAATTAATCTGGAAGTTTTCAATAGATATACGCCTCTCGACATTATCATCATACCATGTTATTTGATATCTACATTTTATTTTTATTCAATTATTCGCTATTTTTATATTATTAGTTGAAAATATACATGTTATACAACTTTGAGGATATTTGCATTTATGCATTATAATTATGGATTTTTACATTTATGTTATGCCTCAATTTCATATATAACATTAGTTTATATAATCATATTACTTATGTAGAATAAAAAATAAAAATAAAATTACAATATTTTAGTATAACAACTCCATAAATAACATTGGTTTGTGTAATCATTTGATTTATGTAGAATAAAAAATAAAAATAAAATTATAACATTTTAGTATAACAACTATATATATGTTACCAAAATGAAACATAACATCCTTTGTAAATTATTTAATTTGTAAAATGGTACATCTACCATATTAAATCAAGTATTTATTTCTTACTAAATTATGAATGGAATATATATAATTTGAAATAACATAATAAAATTTTCAAGGTTTGTAGGAGACATTTGATAAAAAATATATAATTCGAAATAAAATTACTAAATTAACAATAGAAGAAATATAATTTGAAACAACATAACAAATTGTTCAAATGTTATGTTTGTAGGAAACATTTGTTTTTGGAATGGAATATATATAATTTGAAATAACATAATAAATTTCTCAAGGTTTGTAGGAGACATTTGATAAAAAATATATAATTCGAAATAATATTACTAAATTAATAATAGAAGAAATATAATTTGAAATAACATAACAAATTGCTCAAATGTTATGTTTGTAGGAGACATTTGTTTTTGGAGAAGGATTAGGAGTTTTTATCTAAGTCTGAGATTTTCTTAATCACAAAAATTCAAAAAAATTCAATTACAATAGATCATTAATCGACACATTCATTTTGTGTGCAAGGCACTAATTTAAAAATACTAATAGAGCATCAAAAAACATGTCTAAAGGTCATCATGAACGATCGATGGAAAGTTTTCATTGCACAAACTCCTTTTTTTGAGTCTCTTGTGAATTTGCTCCTCTATCTCTATTTACCTTCATTATAAAACACATAAACCAATGTTAATTAAACTTTCCATTCTCCATTTGGAGATGATACAATTCATTTAAAATAATATAAAAGGAAACATATAAAAAGGAATAAATCATTAAAATGTTTTAATTTTTGAAAATTTTCTTTCGTATGGATATTTTAGTTGAAAGAACATTTAAGAATGAAAGCATATCTCTATAAAATGCAAAATTTAACACATGAAGTTGAAGGCGTTCCAACTTGATACAAAAATCTAGCAACAATAGTGGTGCCAACAACAATTCCAAGCAAAAACTATGGGCAATTGTGGGGGACAGATTGCTCTCTACCCAACCAATCCTTCAATTAGAGTTTGAGAGCCTGTTAGCCCTCAATCACCAAAATTCTACTAGAGAAGGTAAAAATGGGTGACCAAGGAAAGTTTGACTTCTTTCAAGGTCTTAAATGACTATTTATGGGTGGCCCTCCATCTTGACCAAGTTGCTCTCATCACAACATCCATAGCCATTAGCCACAACTCGAGGGGGCATAGCATCTTCAATATGATCAAGAAATTATTTAAGCTAGCCAATCCCATCAAACAATGGTTGTGCATCTTAATCCCAATCAAACAAACCTCCTTAATTATGGTTATGTGAAATTTCAAGTATTGAGCTCATGCTTCTAGTATCACCAACCCTCCCACCCCATTTCAAAATCTGAGTTAAATGAACAAACGCTACACTAGCTTACAGTCCCATCTGTTGTGGGATTTACATAATTGTACATGCCAGTTGTATTGTCATAAATCTCTTAACTCCCTTACCATTGGAGATGTTATCATCCATCAATCCTTCCATGTGGTTTACTAGTTGTGTGTCCTTGAGTCCCTGTACATATCAATAGGTTACACCACCCTGAGACCATTATTCTCAAAGGACATATTCCATGCTTGAGGTTGATGATTGCATCATAGTCATATGCCCATTCAATCCCCAACAACATTGGGTCAAGGTCCTTTTCATCCAAGATTTGGATTAGTTAGAAAATGGCTACAATTTTCATGCTCGAAATGTCTATATCTATGTTCTCCACCCCTCTCAATGGGAAGATGTGTTATTGATTCGCTAATCACAACTAAATTGGTGAGTATACTAGTTATGGGTTCCCCATCTGCTGCCATGATTGCTTAGGCAGGTATTCACCTTGAATCATGGGTCAAGCATGATGTCTTTCACATCATATACATTGATTTCAACATCCAGTCTAAAGACACAACCCATGCTTCTTTCTTTTCTTCTTAATGCAACAAGATATGCATTTTGGTAGAGGAGCACATATCTCCTCATCCCCCTACACCTTCAAGGTAGTGTGTAACCTTTTGGATAGTTTTTCATCATCTAAGATCTTGACAAACACTTGTAGAAACTCATATAGTGCTTATGCATCATACAAGAGTGCTTAATGTTGAAGGTGAGATGTGATTTGGGATGGAATTATACGATGCTTACTTCAATGGCAGTGCCACCTATACCATGCATGATTTCCAATGCTTCTTTGACAGATTGCTTCTACTTCATGGCATTAAACTTTGGTTCCTTTTTCACTACTTTCTTGATATATTGGGGCTCCTTGTTCTACTAGTTGTTCCATGTCTTTGTGCCTCTCTGAGTCACTATATGTGTCGTCAATGTTTATGGGGTATCATCTAATCGAGTCTCGACATTAACTAAGTCGATGATTCTCTGATTTTGAGCATCTGATTTTGCAATCAAACCTAGACAATCTTTGGAATTATGGACTACAATGAAATAGTGATTGCACTGCGATTAGAGAGGTTTAGGACAGTTTCTTGATATGTGTCCAATCTCATCACATTTGTAGTATCTGATCGGGCCATTTCTTCCACCCCCGTGACCTCGTTTGAATCTCGCAACCCATTATAGGTCATACCTCTTCCACCCAAAATGATGTTCTATCAAACCTGACCATTAGGGCTAATAGAGCCCAACAATGGTCTATATTATGTCCAGATATCTTATAGAACTCATGATATAAGTTCATTGGGTGGAGGTATATTTCTACAAAATTGAGAATCGATACAAGAGGTAATTTCCATATGCCTTAGATATCTCACATCATTCTCTGACTTGTGGTGTAACCTACAATCAAGAGTTCATTAACCCTATCACTACTCAACCCACTACTCTGCACAACATAAGGCGGTCTACTATTATATGGCACTTTGTTTTGCACCCAATGCACCATACCTACTCTCATGTTGCTTTAGCACAAGTCAACTCATGGAGTTTCTCTATCATGAAGATGAGCTAGTTCTACACTCATGCCATCCTTGGAACTATCATAAAGGGTTGTGCTCAACACTTATTTGCTTCCCATACTTATTATTTCCAACCTTACTACCTGCTCAATGCTTCTCTCAAAGTATTTATTTTATGTTGCATCAAGGGAATACATGTCATTAGAAGGCATCCATGATGTTTTAGAGGGAGATAGAATGATAGCTAGCTCATTACTTCTCTGAATCATTGGGCATATTCCCAAGCACTTTCCCTTTATTGTTATTTAATGTCTTAGCTATGTAACACTCTGGAAGGCCAATCATGTTTCATTGAAAATCTGAGATGTCCCAGGGCGGTGGTTTACACATACTTTATTTACCATCATAGTGTACGACACCACAAGGTCATCTAAAACAATAGTATTTTTGCATTATCAGTCGAGGTCCCCAATGCATTCCATACACCTTCGCATAGGAACCAATGTTGGTTTGCATCGTCCTCTCTTTTCCCAATGATCTTCGAGGGGTGTAACCTTATATAACCCATTGTCGCACCAATTGTAAACCCTTGTGGACTCAATTACTAAATGAATCTGAGGTTCCAAAAACTTGTACTTTGGTGAAATTTACTTTTATTCTCCATACCACCACTAGTCCCTACTACTCATTGTTGTCTTGCACTATTAATCATAACTAAACTATTAATCACTATAAAAGAAGAATGTACATTTTTTGGACTAGAACATGCAGGAGGTGGTTATTGTCTTGGTATGGATCCTCCACTTGGTCAAGATTTCATATAGAGTAAAAAAAGTATGGAATCCTTTCAAGAGATTGAGGATGCAATTGTTTCAACATTGTTGTTGGTAACTCCTAATTATTCTAATGATTTTTAAATTTTCTCTTTTGCATCAAAGGATACAATTTTTGGTGTGACTTTACAAAGGAATGGTGAGAACTTGGAGCAACACATAGCCTTTATAAGTGTAGGCTTTAGAGAAGTTGTGATAGACCATTCTACCATGGAGAAATACACCTATGCTTTAGATTAAGCCTTGAAGCATTTTAGGAGTTATATTGGACATACTAGGATTGTGGCATTTCTCCCTCTTTAAATGGTGAATGATATCCTTTATCAACGGGAATGTCTAGGTAAAAGAGGAAATTAGAAATCAAGGATTCAAGGGTATGATTTATAGCTCAAGCCTTGCCAAACTCATGACAAGTTAGGCCAAATCATTGACACGGGAAAATGAAGAGACAATACAACCTGGAGGTGAACTTGGTTGAATATGACCTTGGCAGATTTTGAAGATTTACAATGACACGAATAGTACAAAGGACATTATTTATTACTTCCAGAATTTGTCTTGCCCACTTACTAGAACATAAGAGAAGAGCATTGAGGTTGACTACAACAAAGTATTGTCTTGTCCAAGATAGATTGGGTTGGAAAAATCTATATGGTTTGATACTTGGGTCTATGGATTCTACAAAGACACCAGAGATCATGGTTAGTATTGCACAATCGGTTATGCAAAGAACACTTTGAAAGAGCTCATGGAAGTCTTGCACAATGGATTTTTAGAAGTGGGGATTTAATATTATCAAGGAGTTCCATAAAAATTCTAGCAATGGTTTCAAATGGATCATCACAACAACAATTACTTCACTAGGTCAATGGAAGCAACAACCAAAATCACAATAGATAATGCATGGTCATTTAGAACCATTGAGTTGGGAAGATTTTGACTTGATTATGGTACTTTTGTTTCTCACTCATCTAATTATTATCCACGGGATAATGGATTGGATTAATCAAACAACATGAATTTGTCGAAAATTATTAAAAAAAAAAGACTAAGTGACAACAAAAATTGTTGGGACAACAAACTCAAGTTCATCCTTGAGTTTGAATATTTACAACGACACGAATAGTACAAAGGACATTATTTATTACTTCCAGAATTTATCTTGCCCACTTACTGGAACATAAGAGAAGAGCATTGAGGTTGACTACAACAAAGTATTGTCTTGTCCAAGATAGATTGGGTTGGAAAAATCTATATGGTTTGATACTTGGGTCTATGGATTCTACAAAGACACYARAGATCATGGTTAGTAYTGCAMAATCRRTTATGCAAAGAACACTTTGAAAGAGCTCATGRMAGTCTTGCACAATGSMTTTTTAGAAGTGGGGATTKAATATTATCAAGGAGTTCCATAAAAATTCTAGYAATGGTTTCAAATGGATCATCACAACAACAATTACTTCACTAGGTCAATGGAAGCAACAACCAAAATCACAATAGATAATGCATGGTCATTTAGAACCATTGAGTTGGGAAGATTTTGACTTGATTATGGTACTTTTGTTTCTCACTCATCTAATTATTATCCACGGGATAATGGATTGGATTAATCAAACAACATGAATTTGTTGAAAATTATTAAAAAAAAAAGACTAAGTGACAACAAAAATCCTTGGGACAACAAACTCACTAAGAATTAGTTGTAATATGAATTGGTGGTGATTGATTGTTAGTACATGATTTGTGAGAGTCCAATAGAAACAAGTACGAAACTTCGTAATTCTTTATTATTATCTAAAGTATTTATTTGATTCTATAAAGGTTTCAAGGTTATAAACTAAGTAAAAATAGAAAAGGTCAAAGTAGTTCAACAATCCACCTATCAAATTATCGAAGTAATTATATAATTGAGGTCATGAATATGCATACAACAGTGGTATATGAGAAAAGCGTTGTCATATCTAGGAAGGAAGCCTTCATCATAATCATATTAGAAAGAGATATCAACACATGTTATTAGATGGTGAATCAGAAGAAGGGTTATACCCACAATTTTTGCAGAAGCCATAAGATCTTGATTTACATTCAAAGGGTAGAGGAAAATTTATGGTGTGCCCTAGTTTCAAAAATAAAGAATTCGCCCGAAGAAGGTGTGAGAATGCAACAAAGTTATTTCGATCTAACAAAAAAGAGAAGAGATTATGTGGGGTAAGATCTACCAAGATTCAAGCCTATATTTGATTCTCATTGCCAGAGCAAATGGAGGTGCATTAAACAAAGAAGCTAAGAAGCTACACAACGAGATCCATAGACGGCATGAGAAAAATGAAGACATCCACAAATGTGTAGAACGTGAAATTCTAAGAAGCGTGAGTAGAAGGAAAGAGTATGTAATAAACAAAGGGCGGGGGAGGGGGGGGGTTCCCCAATTTTTTTGTTTTTTCTCTTTTTATTTTTATTTATTTATCTTTTTTAAGATTTTTTTTGCAACAATGTTGTCCTTTCAAGCCATGGTTTCTAAAAGTTACAATTTTAAGCCTGAAAAAAAAGAGGGTACTACTGATAGCATATGCTTTTGATTCGATGGTTGATCTTAAGATTTTGGTTCCAAGGGTACCGATTGTCAAGGCCACAATTTCAAAAAGTTGCAGGTTTATCCCTAAAAAGGGGGGGTGTTATTGGGAGCACTACTTTTTGATTTAGGAGTTGATTTTAATGTTTTGTCTACAACTCTACTAGTTGTCGAGTTCAAAGGTTTCGAAGAAGATGTAGTTTTAACCTTGAAAATAAATAATAAAAAAATGGTGTTGTGGTTAGCAACACTTTTCATTTCAAGGGTTGATTTTAAGGTTTTTTTCAATAACATTATGATGTTGTTAAGGCCATGGTGCAAAATGTGGAATTTAACCCCACCCCCCCACCAAAAAAAAAGGTAGTACCACTGCTTTTCAAAACGAGGGTAAAATTAGCCACTAAATATGACCTCTAAAACAACGAGAACTTTGAAGGGTTCGTGTCAAATTGGTAACTATGTTCATGTGAACATGTCATTCCCACAACTTGAAACTTATACATCCCATGATCCTCCACTCTTAAATTTATAACTTTTTTTCACCTTTTGTCTTTCACTAGGAATTTGCTTGTTGTTTACAAGACTTCTACATCCAAACTATGCTCTACAATCTAACTAGAAAAAAAAATCCTACTTAGGCTAGAAATGTTAAGAACATTTTTAGAAAGCCATTTTCTTATTGCTTGGCAATTGCAATTGTACATGCTCATGTCCTTCAACCACATGGCTCCTACCATTGCCTAAAGTAAATGTCTCTTTCCTAGAGCTAGGTTCCTCAAACTCTCCACTATTTTATGGAAATTTTTACAAACTTTTTCTTCAACTAGTATTAAATTTCTTTTTTGAACATAATGCACTAGAATTTTCCTTAAGAAAGATGACCCACAACTTCTAAGCAAAATGATCGACAAGAATCAAAAAATACCTAGCAACTAACAATGTTGATGTGATCATTTTCCATCTACTCTTCAAATATAAATACTCCAAAACTTTTCTTTCTCTCTGAGCTTTATCTATGTCAAGATGATGCAGGCACGAGCTACCTCCGACACCCGCTCACAGGATTGCTCAATCAACTACATGAGCCAAAGCATCTCTTCTGATTCCCTGCTGGAATCTCGGTTGAAAACCCTGATCCACAGGTCCTTTCTTCACCTGCACGGCCTTCTGCACATGACCGCACTCTTTCCCGATATTAATTTCGGGTTTTTCAGGGATTCATCCTTTCCGCTGTCAAGAGTTCCTGTACTCTCGATTCCCTGATCTCCGATGAGCTCCCATCCATCCTTAGCCCCTCCTGGCTAGACTCTTTAGTCCTTGTGACTAGTTCCCATAAGACCGCAGCCTTATATCCTCCTATCGGGGTTTTGGACTTAAAAATCATGATGAGCTCTTTTTCCCACTATCCCTCCAGGCTAAGCTCGTGGTCCACGTGACCTCTATCTCACAAGCCCGCAACCTTGTCTCCAATCGGGGTTTCGGACTTTCCAATGTTTCGGGGTTTCTTGCCCACTTACTGGAACATAAGAGAAGAGCATTGAGGTTGACTACAACAAAGTATTGTCTTGTCCAAGATAGATTGGGTTGGAAAAATATATATGGTTTGATACTTGGGTCTATGGATTCTACAAAGACACCAAAGATCATGGTTAGTATTGCACAATCGGTTATGCAAAGAACACTTTGAAAGAGCTCATGACAGTCTTGCACAATGCCTTTTTAGAAGTGGGGATTGAATATTATCAAGGAGTTCCATAAAAATTCTAGTAATGGTTTCAAATGGATCATCACAACAACAATTACTTCACTAGGTCAATGGAAGCAACAACCAAAATCACAATAGATAATGCATGGTCATTTAGAACCATTGAGTTGGGAAGATTTTGACTTGATTATGGTACTTTTATTTCTCACTCATCTAATTATTATCCACGGGATAATGGATTCACGATCCCTTGAATCCCGACGCGCTCTTCACGCGTTAGCCCTCTTGGCTAGACTCTGGTTCATATGACCGCTACCCCCGTGACCTCAGTCTTATCCCTCGTCATGGTTTTGGGGTTTCCAATGCCAAAATTCATATGCCCACAGGATTTCTGATTCCTCGAATCCCGACGTTCTCTTTATGTGTTAGCCCTCCTAGCTAGCTCCTGGCCCATATGACCATTACCCCATGACCGAAGTATTACCTCTTCATTGGGGTTTCGAGCTTTTCAATCCCGCAATGCATTGACTCACGGGATTCTCAATTCTTCGAACCCCGATTCTCCGCTGTGCTAACTGCTGGCCCCCACACAACGGAGCTTTCCTCCTCCTCCGATATGCTGACAGCTGGCTCCCACAATGGCTCTTCCCTCCTTTCGGGGTTTTGGGGTTCGCGATTCTGAAATGCAAAGGTTTTGTGTCCATGGAATCCCCGATATGCCGATCCCTGCCTTTCTTCGGATCTTTGACACGTGTCCCCAAATGGATGGATGGTCCAGATTAAGCCTCGGACTTCACCAAATGCCAAACCAAAAAACACTTACCTGGGTGAGTCCCAATGGCCAAAACGCCAATGACTCTCAATGATTGCCACCTGTCCCAACAGATGGATGGCTTTGATTGTATCAGGGTTTTCACTATAGATTTCCCCAACTTCTTGCTCACAGAACTCCCGATTTTCCGACTCGCGAAATTCCAATGGAGTCCTCCGTTTTGGGAATTTTCCCGATGGCGCTCGATTAATGCCATGTGTCCTCCTCAAGATGGATGGTTCTGATCTCTCCTCGCGATTTCGTGACTCCAAGTGTCCTGGGTGCCTTGTCTCTAGGACTCGTGAAACGTCGATCCCCGATATGCCGATGGACCTTCGATATTGTCCACGTGTCCCCACAAATGGATGGCTCAAATCGTTTCCAGGACTTTTCCCATGGAAATCCCCGATCTCTTGTCTTCGAGATCTCTGATATCCCGATATGCGATATCTCGATGACTACGCCCTCGTCGGGATTTTCCACCTCCTGTCCACGAAGGTAAACCCCGTGCAGCTCCTATCCAATCTGATAGTTGACAGAAAATTTTCTCCAGATCTGACGGCTCAGATCATTTTTCCCATGTGCTTCTCCTGTGCGCCTTCCTGGATGTGAAAACCGACAGTCCAGATCTTCTTCTTCAGCCGATCCGACAACTGTTGTGCTCCCTCCTAAGCTTCCTGTGCTTTCTTCTCAGACTTGGGAGAAAATTCAAATTCCTCAAAGGCCTCAACCTTTGTCTTCTCTTCCTCTGCGAGCTCCTTTTACCTTAAGCCTTGCCAACGCATGTAAAAATTTTGTTCCTCCTGATCTCTTCTTCAAATCTTTGAATATTTTACCTCTACCTCCTATAGAGTCTTCGCACATACACTACGCTGTCTCTCCTGAGCTTTCTCGAATGCTCAGACCCCTAAAGGATTTTGTCTTTCTTCTCCCACAGATGGAGAATGTTTAGATGCCCCTCTGGCTATCCTCAGCCTCAAGCAACTCTTGCTGAGTGCTTCTGGGTATTCAGTAACCCCGCGAAGATCCCTCAGTGGATTCTTCCTCTAACTTCCAGAACTCAAAGAGTTCTCTTCTCCTGTGCCTGTCTGCACAATGTCTTTATGCCCACATGGCAGAATATCTTTTTCAGAACTTCCAGCAGTTCTGTTTTCTTCTGTGCACGTATGCACCCGCTCAATTACCACCTGGCAGATCTCTCAGAATCGTCAGTGATTCTGTCTCTTCTGAACTCACAACAGATTTCTTCCAAACGCACCACTGTGCATTTTCTCAATGCCCACTTGGCAGAGCTCTATATAACTCCTCAGAGATTCTGTTTGCAACTATGTCTTCTCCCACACAGCCTTACCTCCGAGGTGTTCAACAACCTTTAGGTCTTACTCTAAGTCGTTGATTCTAGCTCTTGTGCTACATCACGTCTTTGTCTAAACCCACAGTGTTCAAAAGTGCATCTTCTGTGCACGGCTATCAGAACCCACAGCGTTCTGTCACACCCTCATGGTGTGAAGCCTCAAAGACCTTCAAACCTGAAATCAAGAACTCCTACAAATGCCTAACATACATCTACAACATACATTCATATCATGAAATAGAACGCTCACAGACATCCATTAAACACAGAATTCATGCAGGAAAAACTGCTTTTGTTTATATTAAAATGGCAAATGCCTGTATTTACAATGTGTTCTCGAGCTCTTTCTGGCTCTTCTTAGAATCCTACTCATCTAACTCTCTGCCACTCTTACAAAATGAGATATTCTAAATCTCTTTTACCTAAGGGGGCTCTTCGAGTGCTTCCCTCCAACCTACCTACCCTATTCAATTACATTGAATAGTTGTCTAGTCCAGAATCGGATCTAGATCTCAGCCAATACACACATTTAAAGCCGATCTTATCTACAGCCTGCGCAAAGGCACGACTTCGCAGCTCAACAACATAAACATTTAAATTACATTGAATTCAGATTTAAATGAGGTTGTGCCTCTCTCTTAGCGTGTGATTTGAATTCGCTGGCATGGTTGGCTGGCTGGCTGGCTGATGTGGAGATATGCTCCTGCATCAAACTCCTCAGCTGCAAAATTCATGAGCTCTTGCTCATGAGCTTCCCCTCTCAGTTGTTGGAAATCCTCCTAGATCCCAAACAAATATCTGGAGCTTCCCATCTGCTCCATTCTTCTATTGCTTCTGCATTGTTGTTGCTACTACTGCTTCCCTTCTGCTCAGCCTCTCCTCATTGGCAGTCTCTGCTAACCTCAACATCAGCCTTTTGATCTCTTCAATCACTTCGTCTAGCTGCTCCCTTGGCTAGTTCTTCTCATGCAGTCTCCTCAGCCGCAAAAATTTTTGGCACATGAGCAGACCACCATGATCTCCCATGCTTTCTTCCTTAGCTTCCAACCTCACCTGTTGGATGTGCATGCTCTGCACTTTCACCCTTCTCTCCAGGGTTTCAACATGTTTCCACAGATCAACAAAACAAATTTTGTCTGCCTCCTGTCCTTCTTTTGCTGCAAACTCCCACGTTGCAGTCTCTTCAGCTTCCTGGCCAAAAATGTCAAGCCATTCCTCAGAATTCTCATCTTCTCCTTCTACTTCTTTTGTTGTCAGCTCCAATGCTACAACTCTTTAAACTTCTTGGCTGAAAGAAATGAGCCATTCCTCAGAATGCTCATCTTCTTCATCTACTTGGGCAGATTCCAAAGTCTGCTCCAATCTCTCTTCTTCCCTGACAGTCATGGCTGATTGTTCTTCTGCTGTTGCCGCATCATCTGTAACACTGACTGTTGCCTCCTCCAGGGAAAATGGTAGGAATACTTCAATTCCCCCATTCATCTGAATATTATTATGATCTTCCACTTCTGTCAGTTGTACCTACTGATCCAAATCCATCTCTGAATTTATGTGACCCTCAGACAGTCTCATCTGCTCGGTCAGCTCTTCGGGCTGATCAAAATTCACCTTCTCATCCCTACCCACCTGGCAATATGGGATGCTTTCGCTGCTCTCCTAGCAGACTATGAGATCAATCGATCCCATCTTTATCAGCACTCCTTGCTGAATTGAACTCACCTCTGAGTCCACGAGACTTTCAGATAGTCTCAAATTCTCATCTCTGCCCACATGACAATCTGAGATGCTTCCACTGCCCTCTTGGCAGTCTTCGAGATCCTGCAGCGACCCCATATCACTGCCCAGCTGGCAATGTCAAATCCATTGGTTGTCCTCATGACTGTGTCTGAGACCCCACAACGATCTCATCTCATTGCCCACATGGCAATCTGGAATTTCTTCTCTGCCCTCCTGGCAGTGCTTGAGATCCTCAGTTGACCCCGATTCATCCTCCTCACCGAGAAATTTTCCAGTCTCTGGTTCACATACCTGAACCACCTTCTTATCCTGCCGTATTTGCAGTTCAAGCTTGTCTATTTCTTTCATTATATCAGCGAGCTCTCTATCCATACCTTTTTTTCTCCATAGCTCAGATTTTTTCCTTCCAGCATACCTATGGCCTTCAGTAGCCATGTTGTTGTCTCTGTCTGCTCTCCTAGCAAACCTACCGCTGTCACTCTGCACTAAGAGTTCTACCAGCTTCATCCTGCAGTCCTGCTGACTATCTACTTGATTGCTGCCTACCTGCAAACAATCACCTTACAGAGTCCTTAGTAACTCTGTCTTCTTTCACCTGAAATATACAGATGAATTTCCTACTCTGATACCACTTGATGTGTATCAGAGTGCTCTTTACCTCTTCCTACCTCTTCCTTCTTGAAATATACAAACAAGAATCAGGCTCTGATACCACTTGATGCAGGTGCGATCTACCTCTGACACCTACTCATAGGATCGCTCAATCAACTAAATGAGTCGAAGCATCTCTTTTGATTCCCTACTGGAATCTCGGTTGAAAACCCTGATCCACAGGTCCTTTCTTCACCCGCACGGCCTTCTGCACATGACCGCACTCTTTCCCGATCTTAATTTTGGGGTTTCCTCGGTTTCGTCCTTTCTGCTGTCAAGAGTTCCTGTACTCTCGATTCCTCGATCTCCGATGATCTCCCATCCGGCCTTAGCCTCTCCTGGCTAAACTCTCTAGTCCCTGTGACTAGTTCCCATAAGACCACAGCCTTATATCCTCCTATCGTGGTTTTGGACTTAAAAATACCGATGAGCTCTTTTTCCCTCTAGCCCTCCACGCTAAGATCGTGGTCCACGTGACCTCTATCTCACAAGACCACAGCCTTGTCTCCCATCGGGGTTTCGAACTTTCCAATGTCCAAACGCAATCGTCCTCAGGATTCATAATCCCTCGAATCCTGACGTGCTCTTCACGCGTTAGCCCTCTTGGCTAGACTCTGGTTCATATGACTGTTACCCCCGTGACCTCAGTCTTATCCCTCGTCGAGGTTTCGGGGTTTCCAATGCCAAAATGCATATGCCCACGGGATTTCCAATTCCTCGAATCTCGACGCGCTCTTTATGCATTAGCCCTCCTAGCTAGCTCCTGGCCCATACGACCGTTACCCCGTGACCGCAGTCTTACCTCTTCATCGGGGTTTCGAGCTTTTCAATGTCACAATGCATTGACTCACGGGATTCCTGATTCTTCGAGCCCCGATTCTTCGTTGTGCTAACAGCTGGCCCCAACACAATGGAGTTTTCCTCCTCCTCCAATACGCTGACAGCTGGCTCCCACAATGGATCTTCCCTCCTTTTGGGTTTTTGGGGTTCACGATTCCGAAATGCAAAGGTTTCGTTTCCACGAAATCCCCGATATTCCGATCCCTGAATTTCTTTGGATATCTGACATGCATCCCCAAATGGATGGATGGTCCAGATTAAGCCTCAGACTTCACCAAATGCCAAACCAAAAAACACTTACTTGGGTGAGTCCCGATGGCCAAAATGCCAATGAATCTCGATGATTGCCACTTGTCTCAACAGATGGACGGCTCTGATTGTATCGGGGTTTTCACTATGGATTTCCCCGACCTCTTTCTCACAGAACTCCTGATTTGTCGACTCCCGAAATTCTAATGGAGTCCTCCCTTTCGGGAATTTTCTCGATGGTGCTCGATTACTGCCATGCTTCCTCCTCAAGATGGATGGTTCTGATCTCTCCTCGCGATTTCGTGACTCCAAGTGTCTTGGGTGCCTTGTCTCCAAGACTCGCAAAACACCGATCCCTGATACACCAATGGACCTTCGATCTTGTCCATGTGTCCCCACAAACGGATGGCTCAGATCATTTCTGGGACTTTTCCCATGGAAATCCCCGATCTCTTGTCTTCGAGATCTCCGATATCCCGATATGCGATATCCCGATGACTACGCCCTCGTCAGGATTTTCCGCCTCCTGTCCACGAAGTTAAACCTCGTGCAGTTCCTATCTAATCTGACGGCTAACAGCAAATTTGCTCCAGATATGATGGCTCAGATCATTTCTCCCATGCGCTTCTCCTGTGCGCCTTCCTGGATGTGAAAACCGATGGTCCAGATCTTCTTCTTCAGTCGATCCAACGACTTCTCTGCTCCCTCCTGAGCTTCTTGTGCTTTCTTCCTAGACTTGGGAGAAAAATCAAATTTCTCAAAGGCCTCGACCTTTGTCTTCTCTTCCTCTGCGAGCTCCTTTTACCTTGAGCCTCACCAACGCATGTAAAAACGTTGTTCCTCTTGAGATCTTCTTCAAATCTTTGAAGATTTGACCTCTACCTCTTGTAGATTCTTTGTGCATACACCGCGTTGTCTCTCCTGAGCTTTCTCAAACGCTCAAACCCTAAAGGATTTTGTCTTTCTTCTCCCAAAGATGGAGAATGTTTGGATGCCCCTCTGGCTATCCTCGGCCTCAAGCAACTCTTGTTGAGTGCTTCTAGGTATTCAGTAACCCCGCGAAGATCCCTCAGTGGATTCTTCCTCTAACTTCCAGAACTCAAAGAGTTCTCTTCTCTTGTGCTTGTCTGCACAATGTCTCTATGCCCACCTGGCAGAATATCTTTTTCAGAACTTCCAGCAGTTTCATTTTCTTATGTGCACGTATACACCCGCTCAATGCCCACCTAGAAGAGCTCTCAGAATCCTCAGTGATTTTGTCTCTTCTGAACTCACAGCAAAGTTCTTCCAAATGCACCACTGTGCATTTGCTCAATGCCCACTTGGCAGAGCTCTACAGAACTCCTCAGAGATTTTGTCTACAACTGTGTCTTCTCCCACACAGCCTTACCTCCAAGGTGTTCAGCAACCTTGAGGTCTTACTCTGATTCATTGATTCCAACTCTTGTGTCGTAGCACGTCTTTGTCTAAACCCGTAGTGTTCAGAAGTGCATCCTCTGTGCACGACTATCAGAACCCACAACATTCTGTCACACCCTCATGGTGTGAAGCCTCAAAGACCTTCAAGCCTGAAATCAAGAACTCCTGCAAATGCCTAACATACATCTACAACATACATTCTTATCATGAAATAGAACACTCACATACATCCATTCAACACAGAATTCATGCAGGAAAAACTGCTTCTGTTTATATTAAAATGGCAAATGCCTGTATTTACAATGTGTTCTCGAGCTCTTTTTGGCTCTTCTCAGACTCTTACTCATCTAACTCTCTTCCACTCTTACAAAATGAGATATTCTAAATCTCTTTTACCTGAGGGGGCTCTTCGAGCGCTTCCCTCCAACCTACCTACCCTATTCAATTACATTGAATAGTTGTCTAGTCCAAAATCGGATCTAGATCTCAGCCATTACACACATTTAAAACCGATCTTATCTACAGCCCGCGCAAAGGTACGACTTCCCAGCTCAATAGCATAAACATTTAAATTACATTGAATTCAGATTTAAATGAGGTTGCGCCTCTCTTTTAGCGTGCGATTTGAATTCATTGGCGTGGTTGGTTGGCTAGCTGGCTGACGTGGAGAGATGCTCCTGCATCACAATAACATCTCTTATGTTTCTCCTCTACCTCACAAGTTACACATGCCCTTTCCTTCTCTTGAATAATAGATATACCAACTTCCATCTCTTACCTAATCAAAAGAGAAAGATGTTGAAAGCTCAAATGCCCATTCTTTTGATACCAAAATGAATTGACACTGATATCTCCACTACCCACCAACTCATATGAAACTTCCATTACGACATCATTTGAATTTGTCATTGTCACATCCAAAAAGTTTATATTCCATGATCCTAACTCCTAAAGTTATAAACTTTCATCTCCTTTTGTCTTTTACTAGGAATTTGCTTCTTTATGTCTACAATTTGAATGAAAAAGGGCATATTCTTCTACAATGTCATTGGAAAAGCACATAACTTAGAATAGCAATGTGAAAAAAAATTTCAAAAACCATGTTCTTATAGCTTGTCAATTGTAGTGGTACATCCTCATGTCATTTAACCACATGGCTCCTACCATCACCTAAAGTAAACCATTATATTAGACTTAGATTCCACAAAGGAAACATAAAAGACCCTCATATTTGTAATGTCCTTGGGACACCTAAGCCAAAAAATCACTCATTGCATCATGCCCAAAAAAATTCTTTCCATTTTCCTAAACTTTTGCGAGTATGAACCTAGTTTACTTTGTAGGCTTTCTATTTTTATTATGAAAACTCTAAAAATAAAGAAATAAATTCAAATATCAACTCCAAAACAAAGAACTTACCTCCTACATGCCTTTTCTCCTACATGGAAAACTCTCTTCAACAAACAATAACCAGCATTATGGCTACCTCTCAGAGAATACTCTCACTTCAAGATATTATTTCTATCCCCTAGAAATCTCTACAAGTCAACAAAAATATACTAGTTCAATGGATTCCCTTGAAACCTCTCCTCACTGGCAAATGTTTTCCCAACTATATGGCAGCCCTAGAAACTTCTTCTTCCCAACCATCCCTACATAATTTCCTTTTGGTGATTCTGAAAACAGTGGTTGTCTCCAAGCATTAATACCTATGATTTCCCAATCTATATCATGTAGTTTTCAACCACCATTTCAGTTTTGAATTTTGATTTAAAAGGTCTCATTTAAAGACAAATTCTAGTTCTCCAACATAACCCTTCTCTTCTTTATCCAACTATCCAACCTCTTCACACTATGGTATAATCTCATGATGAAATAAGGACTAGAATATACTAAAATGCAAGGTTGCATGGACATAAGGGGATCAATGCAAGATTTGGTGGGTTGACCTTTTTGCAAAGGAAACTCTCGAGAATCAAATCTACAAGAGGTCTTGTTAAAGAGTGTAGTTGGCCTCGTGTACATTTCAAGGAGGCCATGTGTTAGGTGAGACATGAATTCAACTTAGATCATGTGTGAAAAGAAAGTTCCTTGACTACCTAATTAGCATAATTCACCTTAACTTACTGTAGACCAATCCAAGGCGAAAGATCAATGGAAAGAAAAATAAAAGCAAGTAAATTGATAAATCTAAAGTAGGCAATCAATTAGGAATGTGGGCAATGTCAAAGTAAACAAGAAGGCGATGAAAAAACAAATAAGCAATAAAGTTGAAATAAAACAGGGTAAAGGAGAAAAAAACCATAGCTACATTAACCGATGGGTGGAAAGCTACCAAAAGTTGTTGATGTCAACCGCTAAGATCACCTTTAGAAGATAAGGCTATTATGTGACATTTTCACAACCTTGATTATGAAAACAATCCTTTTAAATGTAGAGTCTATCATGAATATGTCACTTGAAGAGAAAATGTCTAACGAAACCACCAAAAAAGGATGATAAAGGTATGGTCACTTGGACAACAAATGTCCGACAAAACCCACAAAAGAGGATAATCAAGGATTTCAAAAGCTACAATCAATAATACAAGAGGAGTGAGAGGAGTATCTTTCTACAGTGCAAGGATGTCAAGATTCGATCCATGGTGCAAGGATTTAACGCTCCAAACCCTTATTCATTCCCCATGAAGGGAGGGTTCCCACTTTTATGGCAACAAACCATCAAGATGACCCGAGAAAAAGGAGTTGAATGTGGCCTCTTTTACAAAGAACACCATGAATATAGGTACCAAATGTTGTAATAAAATCCATGGGAGTGACCAACCAAATTGCTCACCCTTTTCCTTGCAAAATAAGGCAAGAGTATTGTCCTAGAGATAGACAATAATTCATTACTTTTCCCATTTATGTATCGTTTCTTTAAGGTTGAAGCTCCAAGGAAAGGAAACATAGACTAACATAAGGAGGTGATAATGGGAGTAGGTGAGTAAAGATGATGTAGAGTGGGATGAATTCGGATAATATGAGGTGCAATAAAGAATCTAAGGGAGCCAAAAGAAAGGAGGAGTGAGAGGAATAGCTTGGCATGGTACAAGAATTTCGGAATTGAATCCATGCAAAGGATTTTGTTAAAGTAAGAATAATAATGATCAATTAGATATTAGACATAGGCATTAAATATAAAGTTATTTTTTACTTTAAGATACTTTATACTTTTTATGTTTTATTTCACTTTAGTCTCTATCTATGTCTATCACACATTCATAAAGTGGAGTGACTCAAGTAGTATGTAACCCTTTCTAAGAAGGTTTTCACTTCTCATTTAATCAATGCAATACAAAGAACTCTCTCGAATTATCTTGGTTTTTTTTATGTGTTCAATTCCATTTATCATGATATGGTATTAGAACTCGATTAGAGTCACATAGTTTATGAGAATGTGAAGACCTAGGAACTACTATCGGCAGAGACGAATCTAGGGATCACTAGCATAGCACATCAAAGAGCCAAAAGGGTTTTGTTGGAACCAAGTGTTGATTTAATTTTTAAAGGAATCTTACAAATCATGGTTCTAGATAAAAAATGAAGGAGAAAATTGTACAGACCAATCCAAACAATCATATGAACACCAATCACATCTGCCAAAGAGAAACGAGCTACGGACAAGAAATTCAATTGCGTGTGATCCTGTACGATGTTGGATATCAAGCCACTAGGTGAATTTTCACCCACCAAGGAATCCATACGATTGTACGGTGCCGCCAAAGGAGATATCAAACCACCAAGCATGGATTCACTATACATACCAGCAATCCAAGCAAAATCTAGACTATACAGACACTACCAGAGATTTTTTCGACGAGAAACTGATCTATATGATCTAATTGGACAATTAATCAATCAAATTTCTTAGATTTCTAGTCAATACATATGATTTGGAAGCATATTGAAGTTGTTCCTACTTGTATCACTGCCTAGATTCATAGATCTAGAGATTCAACTATTGTTTTGGTGTTTTCCAGCAGATCCAAGGAGAAATTAATTGTTTTGGTGTTGTTTTTAGTTGATTTATCAAAAAATGTCTGGTTTGGTGGTGTTTTTCAGCAAATCTATCAAAATCTATGTTTTGGCGCTATTTTTTAGTAGAATTATAAGAAATTTGTGTGTTTTTCAGCAATATGTGGATGTTATAGGGGTTTAGAGCTAGTAGTTAGGTGTTCTTACTCCAAGATTGCAAATTCAGAAAGGGAAGAATGTGTATTTTCAATGCTTTATTCTATTTTAGTACATATTTCTGCATTTCTTACTTGTAACAATGGCCTCTTTACCAAACATCATGCTAATAATCTACGATGGTGGCGAAGAATTCATGCTAGTAGGGAAAGGGAATGTGCAGATTTCGCTTTGAGAGAACATGTTGACTTTCCTCAATGTGTACTGTGTGCTAGGAATGGATCTTAATCTACTCTCAATCAGTAAGATTATGAGCCACTACCCCCATCTAGATGTCACCTTTAGCAATCACAAATGCTACATATTTGACAAAGAGACCAAGAAGACGAGTGCTCTTGGTGTGGAGGATCATGGACTGTTCAAACTAGTTGAGATCAGACGGGTGAAAGAGCATGCATTGGCAGCCAATAGTCAGTCGAACATCAGTACACTTTGGCATCAGAGGTATGACCTCCTAAACTTGACCTACCTCTCTCATTGGACTCGAGAATTTGGTCGATAGACTTCCCCATATTCAATAGAAAATACAAGGTGTTTGAGGAATTTGATAGTCAAGGATGCAAAAAAAATATCCTTTTGATGAAGGACAAGTTTAGAGAGCAAAGAGAATCATAATTCATGCAAACGATGTTTGTGGACTAATGAACACAGCATCCATCATCGGTGCCAGGTTTTTCCTTCTTTTTGTTAATGTCTATTGTAGGAAAATGTGGGTGTACTTTCAGAAATTGAAATCTAATGTACCCAATGAGTTCCAAAAATTAAAAGCATTAGTACAAAAAGAGTCAAGTTGTTACAATACTACTCTTAGATCTAACAATGGTAAAGAATTCCATAACTTTTGTGCTAAACATGGGATAAAAAGACAGTTCACTAAACCCTGCACTCCACAGCAAAATGGAATGGTTGAGAGGCAGAACCACACTATCACAAAGAGGGTCAGGTATATGATGGAGAATAGGTTTGTTCCAAATAGGGTTTGGGTTGAGGCAATGTTCACAGTAGTATATATGATGAATAGATATCCAACAATGGCAATGAAGCAAAATACCCCAAAGGAGGAATTATCTAGGAGGAAGCCCAAAGTCAATCATATTAAAGTCTTTGGTTCTATTGCTTGTGCATTCATTCTAGATGATAAAAGAACCAAAATAGACCCTAAGAGCAATAAACAGAAGATCAAAAGCTTCTCCAGAGATCAAAATTAATGCAGAGTAGCCTGTTATGGCTAAGGATTCAGGTGTCAAGATTTAGGGAGATCCACCTGAAATGGGGGAAGATTCTATGCATGAGGAGTCTCCTAGGGTGGTAATGTTTCCAGACTTTGATGTAAACAACATAAATCAAAATTTAGATGACACAAGTACAAGTATCCCAAGTCATGGTGACAACATTAATTTGGATAAGGATACCAAGATGAGGCCAAAGTAGTGACACATCAACATTGGAGATGTTTGGGTGGGTGAAATGATCAAGGGACAATCATTGAGAGGCAAGAGCAAGTAGAAACCTAACACAATGAACTTTTCTCTAATGGCCAATGTTCAGGGAATTTATGAACCACAAGTATTCGAGGAGGCAACAAGGAAAACTAAATGGGAGAAGGCTATGGAAATTGAAAATGAAAGTCAAATGAAAAATCAAACTTAAGATCTCATAAATCTTCCATGAGGGAAGAAATCCACACTGCAAATGGGTGTACAAGGCAGATGACACACTTGGCAAGTACAAGGAAGACGACACACTTGAAAAATAAAAGGCATGATTGGTTGCAAAAGGGTTCTCGTAGTAAAAGGGCATCGACTATGAAGAGACCTTTGCTCCTACACTGAACATGAGCACCATCTGATTAGTTCTAACCATGGTAGCACAGTTTGACTAGAAGGTCCCTCAAATGGATGTAAAGAGTGTCTTCCTCAATGGATATTTGGAGGAACAAGTCTACATGTATCAACCACAGATTTTCAAGTTCCAGGTGAGCACCATCCAATTACTTCTAGACATGGCAACACAGTTTGGATAGAAGGTCCCTAAGATGGATGTGAAGAATGTCTTCCTCAATGGAGATTTGGAGGAACATGTCTACATGTATCAACCACAGGGTTTTCAAGTTCCAAGGAAGGAGCATCTTGTGTGCAATCTAAAGAAAGATTTAGATGGCTTGAAGAAAGAACCTAGGGTGTGGTACATTAAAATTGACACGTATTTGGAAGAATAAGGATTCCAACAGAGTCCTTCATATTCCAATCGGTATGTCAAAAGCATTCGTAATGATAACATTCTACTGATCATATATGTAGTTGAATCATTATTATAGGTAGCGAGGCAAGTGTTATTGAATAGATCAAATCTAATATGAGTAAATCTTTTGACATCATTGATCTAGGCCTCCTACATTATTTACTAGGTGTAGAAGTTCAACAAACAGGGAGTAACATTTTTATCTCACAAACAAAATATGCTAGGACTTTTCTTGACATATTCAAAATGACAAATTGCAAAATCTTCTCTACATCTATGGAGAATACTGACTGTAAGGCAGTTAATGAGTCAATCTACAAACAACTATTGGGGAGCTTGATATACCTAACAACCACTATGGACGATTTGAGCTACATTGTGAGCTTCATCTCCAGATTCATAACAACATCGAAAGTAGAACATTAGATATTTTCTAAACCATGGTAAACAGATTTTGCACTCTAAAAGAATTCCTACAAGAAAAAAAAAAAGAGGAAAACTTAAAGCCACTCAAAATTGCACTCTATAATTAATGCTCGAATCTATAGACACATACTGTAGAAAATGTGTATCAGAAACACAATAAATTGACTATCAAAACCTCTTACTACTTTTTATTACTTCTGAAAATGAAAATCTTCTACATGAAAAAAATCAACTGCTTATCACTGAAGTAAAAAACTTGATTGCAGATCTATAGCCCACCCTTTTTCTTATAAATTGAGAAGGGCATGCTTACAGTTTACGAAAATAAACCTGTCACTTAGATCTTGAGATTTCCATGAGACTAGATGAAGTGCTCCAAGGAAAAAACTCAGATTCCCTTGGGATCTATACCCTATATAACCGATAAACTCCAAATTAGGAAAGACAGTTGTAAATAAAAGTGAGACATTATCTAAACTTAGAAAATCTTTTTGTCCTCAAAACTGAAGATTGTGGATGAAACTAAACTTATTTATAGTTGGCACATGCAAGATTCCATGAGGCCTCAATGTTGGAAGCCAAAAATTAGTGATGCACCCTCTAGCCTTCTTTAATGTTGTGCCCTCATCTACAGATCACCATAGAGCACATAAATCAATGTTGTACATATTTGCTATGTGTGTGTGATGTTGTTGTAACAGAAAAGTGCCTAGATCAACCAGATGTGTGGACAATGTTGTAGAAGACTATCCAAGGTACACTCTCTAACACTCCTTACGGAGGAAAGTGTTCACCAATCCAAGTCTCTCCCTAAACATATTGAACTTCCCCTTTCCAGGGGCTTCATCAAGATGTCTACAACCTGTTGATCTATCTAAATATACTCTAGAGAAACTGCTCCTTTCTGGTTCATGTCTTTGAGAAAATGGTATATTATGTCATTGTGCTTGGAGTAGTCATGAAATATTAGATTCTCAGAAAGTTTGTTACAACTATAATTGTCACAGTAAATCACAATAGGCTCCAAAATCTCACCTCACAGCTCTGCAATTAGTCTGTAAAGCCAAAGGACTACCATCTGCCTCTATTGAATTCAATGCCATTGATGCTTGCTTCTTGCTAAATTAGGAAATCACTCTGAACCTAAACTAAAGCAACATCCTAGAGTATCCTTCATGTCACCTGCATCCCCAACCCGGTGAGAACTAATGAATCCATAGAACATCGACTCATCATATCCTACATATCTCAGACCATAATGTATTGTGCTCTTCAGATATTGGAGCACATGTTTTGCAGCTATCCAATGAGTTAGCCTTAGCTCAACCATAAAGTGGCTCAAGGTGTTCACTACAAAACATATACTAGCCCAAGTGTTCCATCAAGGATCCAATCAATTGTCTATACACTGAAGGATATACCAAATCTGAATCTAAGTCACCATGCAACTTCAGAGTCGACATAATAGGAGTGGTTATATTTTTACAATCCATCATGTGGGAGTAGCAAAAGAGACGATGAACCATTGTTCAATATTGGAGTACCTTCTAAAAATTATCGTAGGGAAGTATAGCATGGCATGTCAAATTTGTCATGCTACAATTTATACCCACACCAAGAGCAACATGCCATGTATAGTGAACCAATGGTTGCATACATGTAAAATGAGAACAGAGTAAGCATGAAAGCAAGAGAAAATTAAACCAGGTAAGAAAAAGGAATGCACGGTAAAGAAAATGTTTGCAAGCAATTAGAAGGAAAAAGATCAACTGCAAGGAAAATAAAAGTAGGCAAATGAATAAATCTAAAGAAGGTGATCCATTAGGCAAGCAAGCAATGTTGAAGAAAACAAGCAGATGGTGCTAAAGTAAATAAACAGCAGAGACAAAATTAGAAAGGATAAAGAGTCACGAATCACGTCTACATTAACATGTGGGTGGCAAGCTGACACATGTTGAAATGATGATAATCTTTACTTGTGGTCATTTATGGCTAGGAGTTGACATAGTCAACACTATTTTATTATATTTTAGGTCATTATGGTTGATTTATCCATTTATTAATGCCCTCACAAGGGAAGGCACCCCACTTCCCTCATGCCTCATTTGTATTAACATATTAGTTCATTTGTGATTGATTATTTTGCCTAAGCACCATATCTCTCCTATTACATCTCTCTTGGAGTATCCATGTCTTGGTTAAGTGTTTATATATATATCTCTTTTGTGAACCTATTGGTTGATATTTCATTGTTTTAGGGCTTGGGTTATCTTCTCTTTCATTTCTCTCAGAGACCCACACGTGTATTATTTTCTGTCTATTTTGGGTACAAGTTTTTCCTTACCCTAAACATAGCCTCTCCATGTTTGCATGGCAGGTTATTTACGCCCTAATTATATCTCTGTGCATCTGTGTTTATCTTCTGTATGTCGTAGTTGTATTTATGTGCATGTGTGTGCCCTAGCACACATCATTTGTCTGCAGATTTGTTTTCTATAAGAGGTATTTTACATTGTGGGTTGTGAAGTCGCCTCTATTTTTGAAAAAAAGAAGCTTGTGGGCCAATCTTCGGTGCAGATTTGCGAGTGTTTGTGAATAGATATGAGTAGTAACCCTTTCCAATAACCCTTCAGTGGCCTGGTTGGTACACCTAGCTGTAATACAACTCTATTATCAACACCTTTTTTATATGGCTTGTGAGTATTTGTGAATAGATATGAGCAATAAAGTTGTCCAGTAACCCTTTCGCGGTCTTGTTTGTGCATCTCGTTGTAATACAACTTTTTATCGACATTGTATATATAGCATATAGCCTTTCCTCTATCATGCATGTTAAGGCACTTAATGGAGTTTCAAACCCTTTTTCCTATTTTCCTTCTCGGATCTATACAAGGGATCCCTTAACCCTAATGGCCTTGGAATGGTCCTTTGGCCTAATCCATGGGGTTTCTTAGTCCTGGGCATATCTAATTCAGGAGATTTCTATAAGAAAAGTATGTCATACTAAGAACCTTATCTCCCAGTCTTTGTATTTAACTTACAAGGATTGGTGGACTTCCACAAGTAATAGTTTGTGTCAGATATCTTCAAGATGATGTTGTTGCCACAGTATCACATGCACTTGTGACAATGTACTATGCATATTGGACCCTACCTTTTACAAGATGTAATGGTTTCGACTACTTCATCATTGGAGGCACATTCCTTATTCTACAAGAGTTGGTAGTTTTATAATGGATGTCTTTCTTGGTGCTATGAGACATCTTTATCAGCTATTGGCACTAGTCAATAATTATTCTCACTGACCTATGTTAGCTTGTTTTCAAAGGGAGTATTTATTCACTTTCTTTGATGCAATTTCCACTTACAGGTCCGTAGGGTCTGTCCCACTCTATCTTCTTGATGACTCTACAAATGATTCTCTGTTTCTTTCAATGGATCAATTTTTTTGTAAGGATCTTGGTCCCCAACCCTACGATATTTGTCTTTACAGGGAATACTATATAAAACACACTTCAGTGGCTCTTTCTTTCACACTTCAGCTAGAAGCCACTTTTACCTGGTTGTCGCACCATGTTTGGGGGGAGAACTATCTTCATATGGCCTATGTTTAGCATTAAGGGGTGATGGTGTGATCTAATGCTTTCCCTTCCTACCTCATGTCCATCTTCAGGGAGGATGTTGTGCATAAGGCCAACCCTATGTCAAGATGGGAATTCATTAACCCTCTCACTTCCTTATTTTGGCCATGCTTGACCATGCTTTCAAGTTGGATATCCACACACCAACTTTCTCTTGTATTTCAATCGTTGACGACCTTACTTGTATTTGAGTTGGGTAAACCCACTCTTATATTTATTTTAGCCACAACCACTCTTTGTGAGGAGTTGGGTACTAATAAACCCACTCTCATATTGCATTTGAGTTTCTTTTTGAGGTGTTCTCTCTCAAGCACATCTATGTTGGATATATACACACCCACACCTTTGTTGTATTTAATTTCTCCTAGTTCTGTCCAAACTCTCAAATCATATTCAAGATTCCTACTAGGTTGCACTCTCCCAGGACTATATGTGTTTTCTATTCATACACCCACACCCATGTTGGATTTGAGATTTCTCGGTTTTTTTCAAAGTCTCTCAGTTATATGGCTTTGGGTCTGTTGAAATATTGTGTAACTGCAAAGAATATTCTTATCCCCTTTTGCATATTGGTCAAATGTAATATGAAAATTAAGAAGTCGGTCCCTAGGCAAATTAAAGTGGTTCTAACTACCCAGAAAGAGAAGTCGCCCCTGCCAGTGAAGAGACACCTCCTTTCAACGTTTTCCAGTTTGTATAGATAAAGGAAGCCAACACCTCATTTGTTCATTCACTCAGCTCACTCATCCAATGCGCAAGTATTGAAGGAAGCTACAGTTACTAGTTGCTGGAAGAAGGAAGAGAGAGAGGCGCATTTCTTGGGAGAGAATATTCTCTAGTGTTTGGTTTATTGTCTTGGCATTGGATTGGCTAAGGTTCTTTGATTATTTTCTGGTCTAGAATCATGGTAGTTTGTCTCTCGTAGAGAGATTTATTCAGGTACTGTACTTGGATATCGAATCTATATTAAAGAAGTTTTGCTAGGTTTTCTTCCCCTTGAGGGTTTCCCAGGATAAATGCTTGTGTACTCTTGTGATTGTGTTTCTCTCAGTGATCCTATCTATGTAATGGTTATCTAGTAAATTGAAAAGAAACCTAATAATAGCTTAAACCTTAACATGGTATCAGAGTTAAGCTGAAGAGATCATCTTTCACTAGATAAAGAAAAACGTCACTATTGTCGTACAACAAAATTGGGGCTTTTTATTGAAGAGGAATTTCAGCCCAAAGATCATCTAGAAAAGTGTGCCCTAGCATAAGGAACTCATTGGCACCTTCAGCGCATCTTTTCAGTGGATAGATCTCCCAGAAAGTGAAACCCTAGTTTTCATCGGTACCAGAAGTACCAAGATACCACAAAACCAGAAGTACCACAAAACTAGAAGTACCAGTCTAGAATTTCGCAGGTCCAGTTTCAAGGGTCGGAAATTGGAATTTTCAGAAACTGACTATACCAAAATACTCGCCTCAGTCCAGTGCATCTTTTGGTGAGTTCATTTTTCAGATGCAAGAAATTTGATTTTTCTATAGCCTGGAGGGCTAGGGTTTCTACTACAAGAAAGAATGGCTATCAGTATGAGGGTAGAAGACAGGCTGGAAGGATTTAGAAACTTAAGATCTTGGAAGCATAGGTTGCAGCTGATTCTAGATGAGAATGATCTCCTAGACCATGTTACAGTGGGTGTACCAGAACCAGATGAAGAAGAGCAAAAGACCAAGCATAAGAAGAATGACAAGAAATCAAAGAGAATCATGTTAGATTCAGTAAAGGATCACTTGATCACTCATATATCCGAACTACAGACAGCAAGGCAAATGTATGAAGCACTCGGTAGGTCATATGAAAGTAAAAACATTAGCCAGAATTTTGCCTTAAGAAATCAGCTTCGTAATATGAAGATGGAAAACTCAGAATCTGTCTCATCCTACCTTATGAGATTTTCTCAGATTAGAGATCAGCTTGCAGCTATTGGAGATGTCATTAGTGACAAAGAGATTGTAACCACATCCCTAAATGGGTTTCCAACATTTTGGATTCCTTTTGTACAAGGAGTGTGTGCAAGAAGCAAGTTACCCAAGTTTGATAAGTTATGGGCAGATTGCACACACGAAAAATCTAGACTTGCAGACCAATAGAAGAGATTAATTGTTGACAAAGAAAAAGCACTTAGAGTTCAAAAGAACATAAGAAGTTCCTTCAGGAAAAATAATAAAGAAGCTAACTTCATAAGAGTTCCAAACAAGAAGAAAGATGTTTCAAAGATCAAATGCTACAACTGTCAAAAATTGGGACACTTTTCCTATGACTATCCTCGAGGAAAAGGGAAAAGAAAGCATCAAGCACATGTGGCAGAGGAAGAAGAATCTCCTCCCTCAAAGAAAGCTTTAGTAGAAATGGAGGATTATGTACTTTAATTTGAAGATAGTTGATCTGAAGAAAGATGGCAAATGGTGGAGTCCATGGAGCTTCCCCACACAAAAACAAAACATAAATATTTATGTTTATTTTTAGTATCTTGTTTACTTTAATACTTTATCATTACAAGTTAGATTTTTGTGAGAATGTTAATTAACCTCCTTTTATCAAGGAAGGAAGTATCAAAGAAGAGGATAAAGAAAGAGATAAAATATTTATTTCAGGTATGATCACTCATGAGAGTGACAAAGGTATTGTTAAAAATAATTAAAAAGTACCTAGGAAAGTGTTTCTCATTCCCTAGGTGCCTAAGGGGTGAGAAAGTGCCTAATGTGGACCCTAGTCATTTAATTTGTGAGATGAAAATTAAAAGGTGACTTTTTGAGACTTAGGGAAAGTGGGCGAATAAAGTGATTTTATCTCCACCATTGATCTCATCTAATCTCAACCGTTAGATGAAATGACTCTTGAGATTCCCTCATGAGGTCGATTAGGGTAGGAGGGCGCACCCATTCTTGGGTAGTTGAAACATTTTTTGAGAGAGCAAGAGAAGAAATTCAAGTTTGAGAAAGAGGCCATTTTTGCAAAGCTAGGGAATGCATTCCAAGGATGAAAACTAGCACGCATTTTGGGGTAGAAGATACAACATTTATTGCAAGTCATACTGTACGGATTGAGCAAGATGTACAACATTAAAAGTTGGCACAGAAATCGAGGTAGAGTATAGTTCAAAAAAGAGGTTGTACTGTACAGATTTTTGGGTTCTGTACAATGGGAAAGAGGCACAAAAATCGAGGCAAAAAGTACAGATGAGTGAATAGTCTGTATTGTACGGATTCCGTATAGTCTTTACGGTCCATACGACTGGTTTTCTTGCACAAAAATCGAGGAAAGATTCTGTGGTATTTTCTAGGTATTTTGGCACATTTTCCAAGGTGGTCGTACAACATTTAATGCTCAATTTTGAGTTGTAACAGTCAGCATAGATTTCAACGCAACCATACAACAAGGAGGCATAGAAAATGAGGATCAAACCAGTACATGAGTGCAGGAAATTCTGGCATGAATTTCGAGTTTTGCTCAGTTTCTATGTGAAGACTTGGCACGGTTTTTTAGATAAGTTTGCCATTAAATTTTTGAAAATGAATATGTTGTAAAAGACATTTTCTCTGAAGCTCTGAAATAATAAAAACTCCATCTCTCACTGGTTTTCCCCTTGTGGGTTTTTCCAGGGTCGCTATTAGACCAAAAATCACTGTGTTAATTTTTTGAGTTATATGTGTTGTTGATATATTTTATTTATGCATTAAACGATGTTCAAAATCCTCATGTTTCAGTTATGAAAATTTATTTTATGCTGAGTTTAATTGGCTGTCATAAAACTGGGTTTGGGCATTAAACATTGGCTGAAAAATCAGCGAGACTTGAAACTGGGTGGGGTCTGAAATTTTACAGGTATGTGTTTAGCTATGATAGTAAGGGAAAATTTGGTAATTTCATAGCTAGAGTGAAAAGAGTTCAAAATTTTTATTCATGATTAAGGTTTCAGATGTGTACATGGTTGAACAAGTTTTTCTTAAGAAAAGGTGTGTACTACTCTGATAGAAATCATGATATAGTTTTATTTGATCACTACTTATTGTTACTGACTGATTGGCTAAGTGACATATCTCATAAAGCATATTGTAAGTAGGTTTATAGGTCTCGAAAGAAAGAACTTATGCCTTGACTTGCAGAAGTTAGACAGCATGAGAAGGACTTATGATATGGTGACAGTCAGTGAGAACCAGACAGTATCCAGTATTTATATAGGAGCAGGAGGCTCCTAAAGATGCAGAGCAGAAATGTTCAAGATGAAGAGAAAGATGGATACTCAGATATAGTCGATGAGATGCAAGTAACTACAGGTTGCTCCAATACTGTTCTTATAAATGTAGAGGGAGCAGGTTGATCCGGTATGAAGTCAGAAAGAAAGAAATGTTCAAACTCAAGAAGGCAGCCAGGACATTACAGAAGAGAACTTCAAGGATGATGATTATCAGATGTTACAAAGTTAAAGAAGCTCTTAATTTGGTGCAAGAGGGAGTTATGTCTCTGAGTTCGAAATGGAGGATCGTGATTTGGTGCAGTTAGGAAAGCAGTGGTCCATGGAACAGTTTACTCAGTGGATGAGTAATGAGATATTTTTATGATGATGAAAGTTATCCAATATATGGATGGTGCCCAGCATATGGGTAGCATGGTATTATACCATGGAAATATTTTGACCACAAGAGATTTTTTTCAGATCCCATAGCTAGACATTCATAGAGAAGGAGAAAGAGAAGAGACCTTCGTAGAGAAGGGGAATGAGAAATTTGCCAAGGTTGGACTCTATCCAAGTGTTGAGTTTTGGATACTCTAGGGACATGTTAGAATACCCTTGTATAGAGGGGTGTGACCACCCTCGTAGAGAGGAGTGTGGATGTTTCTCCAAGGGGCAATGGGAAGATACTCTCCTCTGGATAAGGATTGAGTAGCCTGGAACACAAACCTTGACCATGTGGAATGGTTAGTTGACTCTTGAGGTTTGTGTCGTGATCCTGCGTGGATCATGAAAAGGGAGTCTAGTATTGCCCAGGCTAGCATCTTAGCTTCTCTAGTTCATGTGGGATGACTAGGAGTGAAGCTATGGTAGTAGTCCTCCCTGGTGGATGGGTGAAATAGATGACTACAAGAGAAGGGAGAACATAAAAGGAATGGCAAAACTCATACAATATCTTCTATGTGAAGATAAGAAAGAGTATCTTCTATGTGAAAATGAAAGAAAGAAAGAGTATCTTCTACGCGAAGATAAAGAGAACAAAACTTCTTTAATATAGATTCATGGAGAACCAGACAGTGATCGTGATGCTGGATGACCAAGTGGATTATATTGATGCCTCTTGTTACCCAGTTGATGATGTTGCCTAGTTGATGATGTTGCCCAATGGATGATGTTACCCAGTTGATGTTGTTGTCTAGTTGATGATGATTATCCAGTTGATGATATTGACCAGATGATATTGTTCAGTTAATGATGACATCCAGTGACCTATCAAAAGATAAAGAATATCCTTCTTGTTAAGAGGGTGTGTTGAAATATTGTGTAACTGTAAAGAATATTCTTATCCCCTTTTGTGGATTGGTCAAATGTAATATGGAAATTAAGTAGTCGTCCCCCAAGAAAATTAAACTGGTTCTAACTACCTAGAAAGAGAAGTTGCCCCTGCCAGTGAAGAGACAACTCCTCTCAACACTTTCCAGTTTGTATAAATAAAGGAAGCCAGTGTCTCATTTCTTCACTCACTCAGCTCACTCATCTAGTGCGCAAGTATTGAAGGAAGATGCAGTTACCAGTTGTCGGAAAAAGGAAGAGAGAGAGGCGCATTACTTGGGAGAGGATATTCTCTAGTGTTTGGTTTATTGTCTTGGCATTGGATTGGCTATGGTTCTTTGATTATTTTATGGTCTAGCATCATGGTAGTTTGTCTCTCATAGAGAGAGAGCTATTATGGTAATGTACTTGGTTATTGAATCTATATTAAAGAAGTTTTGTTGGATTTTCTTCCCCTTGAGTGTTTCCCAGGATAAATGCTTGTGTACTCTTGTGATTTTGTTTCTCTCAGTGATCCTATCTATGCTATGATTATCTAGTAAATTGAAAAGAAGCCTAATAATAGCTTAAACCTTAGCAGGGTCTTGCTACTCTCATTTTAGTGATGGCTAACCTTATTAGAGTTGGGTACACTCGAGAGTATTGGAAGACCTTGCCATGCAGGACCAATCAAGAGCTTATGTGATGCAAGTTTAGAGAATCTCCTAAAAGGCTTGTGTGATGCAAGTGAGATATCAAGGGTGGACTTGTTGGTGTTGATGCTAGCTTATTGTTGAAGCTGGAGCGGCTAAGAGTAGCTTGATGTGATGCAAGTGAGATATCAAGGGTGGATTTGTTAGTGTTGATGCTAGCTTATCGTTGAAGCTGGAATGACTAAGAGTAGCTTGGTGTGATTCCTTGCTAGGTCGTGATCACTAGTTAGGGTTTGTTGTTGATGGTGGATGTCCTAGCAAGGGTTTTGGATACAATTGGAGTGTCCTAGCTTGTGATAAACAGATATGACATGTTGTACCAGCTGGTGATGCATTGATGGTATGTACTTGTATCTTCATTATGTTGTAATATGAAGTGCACCTTTGTTGTCCAAATATTGTACATTGCAATCTGAAAATCAGACTTATGTTTCTCATGTTAATGAGTGGTTTCTAGCATTGTTTGGTATGCTTATTTATCATGATCAATCTAAGAAGGAACTAAAGGGGCAGATTTAGGGCTGTAATAAATCTATCGTTATATAGTATTTTCCAAATCTGATTTGTGAAAGGAATTGAGCCCTTAGGGCTATGAACCTTCTCCCCTTAAAGTACATTGTTTTGGTGTTGATTTTCTCGGGTTGTCTTATGTGTTTGGTTGAACACAGATGAAATATATGTTGTTGAAATTTATATTTCAGATTTAGCCATTGTAACATACCCCATTACCAAACTGCTCTGATACCACAATGTAACATACCCTGTTACAAAACTGCTCTAATACCAATTTGTAACCTTACCGAGCCTACTACAAAGCAATCCTACTCCAAAATCCAGGGTGTAGATTCAACTCCATGACATTAATCTGCGCAAAAATGCTTGAATTAAAGCACTCAACCCTAAGCTAAGTCGCACCACACACTTTCCTCTTTTTACACAACTTAAAACAATAGAAGTAACACAAAACAACTGCGCGCACAAGCATAGTAAGAACATAGCACTATTGTGCACGTAATTCATTCTGAACATGAGATCACTATTGCACACACAACCATTCTTGCATCACATGCCAATTCTTTCTTTTCCTTGTGCGTGCCAACTGCTTCCCTGTGCACACAAGTGAATCCAACCTCTTGTGCACACAAAGTATTTCCCTGCACACACGGCTATTCAAACCTCGTCTCAGAGACTCATAACCAATATCATAAGGTTAACATAACAGGAAAACTAATAACAACTGTCATACTCATGCACGACTAAAAATATTGACTATCATCACCACACTTACATGTGCAAACATCATAATACAAAATAACAACAATTACTTATATGCAACAACACACAAGAATTTAACCCACATTAAACACAGATAATTAAGCACACATTAAATGAGACAAGCACATAAAGACACTTATCTTTTATGAAAAGTCACCAACTACGGCCAGAACTCAAACATTCCTCCCAACCATAGACTTTATTGCTCATATACTTTCAGCAATAAATCACCCCCGAGTTGGATCTTAACTCCACCATGGAAAAAGGGTTCATAATGCCAAGCTAATGTCTAATAATCAACAGAATTTCTCAATCCAAGGTGCCACTACTGCAACTAAACTACAGTCTCTCATTCCCCACATGCATGTTACACCCAAGGAAGTGTGCCCCTAATCTGCTCAACAGTTCCTCGCCTGCCCCACTTCCCTTCCAGGGTTCTAGCAATAGGCCGAACAGGAAGTCTCAAAACCCTACAACTAATGCCCAACACACTAGGGAATAATTCCCAGTAAAACTCACCTGCAAAGAAACCCCACGGGTCTGACAACCCACCTCTTCAACAACAAATCTCTCACCTAGAGAGAATGCTCACAAGCCTCACAACTTGCCTCTTCGACAACAACACTCTAGTTACAATACATGAAAACCCCTTTACAATATTTTCTTCGCAGATAAGGTAATAGTCACCCTCTCTCGGATGGTTCGACCCCTTCTGCACATGAGAAAATGAATGACTAATTCCCCCGAATGAATTCTCCTCCTCCAAACACACTAAGGCCAACAAGATATATTGCATGCCTTAAACTAGACACTTGTCACCTTTAGAAATTTAGCCACTTGGTGACCCATTCCCATCCCTCGGGAACTTAGGATAAATAAATATCCATAAATTACACTATTCAAAAATATTAATAAAATATTTCCTGACTTAGTCCCCCCACTTTTCCCTTTTCCGGTGGAGTTAGCCCCCCATATCTTTTCATCTGATAATATTAATAACTTGAATATGATTACTTTTACATAGATAGG
>JZKD02S1810918.1:100060-143637 GCA_000966675.3 Picea glauca
ATGCGCACTTCTAGGTAATCCCCACGCACTTACTCCAGTGCATGCAACACTGTGAAATGTATGCACTCTTCTTTTGATGTGCAACCACACACACTTACCCAGGTGTGCGCAACACTATGAAATGTACGCACTTTGTCTTTGATAACAATTCTCGCACACTACTCAGGTGCGTGCAAAACTAGAATGTGATGTCAACGACTCACAAGCCTATATGCACAATTACAAAGGATTTCGGATTAGGGACATTACATGCCCCTCCCCCTTATTTATGCATTGTCCTCAATGCATTATATACACATGTACATACAAAATTTGAAAAATCTTCAAAAAGATGCGGATACTTTGCCCGCATAGCATCCTCACGCTCCCAAGTTGCATGCTCTGGACTGTTCCAAGTCCATTGGTCCTTTACCAGCTCCATGGCTCGATTCCAAAGCCGTTTGATTTTCTTATCCAATATGCAAACCGGTCGCACTCGAAAATCACCTTCTGGCTCCACCTAAATCACATTCCAATCAATAATATGATTAGCATTAGGTACATACTTTTTAAGCAACGATACATGGAAAACATTATGAATACACAAGGATGCAGGCAATGCAAGCATATATGCAACAAGACCAATCATCTCTAGGATTTCAAATGGCCCATAATAGCACGCTGCCAACTTAGAACAATTTCCCAACTTCAGGGAACTGCATCTGGCTTTCACTTTCAAGAACACATGGTCGCCCACTTTAAACTCTCTATGGGTTCTTCTTTTATCTGCACAGATTTTCTGCCTATCTTGGGCAGCCTTTAAATTATGCTTTATCTTTATCATTTGCTCCTCCCTTTCCCAGAGAAGATCTAGCTCAGCCACTACGTAGTCTGCTAGGTTGTTCCAACTCACTGGAGTGTTGCACTTTTCTCCATAAAGTGCCTCAAATGGGCTCATCTTTAAATATGTTTGATACCCATTGTTGTAAGCAAACTCTACCAAGTGAAGGTAGTATTCCTATTTTGATGGTTTATCCATCACATACATCCTGAGCATATATTCAATCACTCGATTTACCCTCTTTGTTTGTCCATCTATCTCAGGGTGATACGCTATGCTAAAGTTCAGATTTGTCCCAAATCCTTTGAATAGCCCTTTCCAAAAGTTCAATGTGAACATGGAATCTCTGTCAGACACAATTTTCTTAAGTACACCATGCAACTTAGCAATTTCTAGCATATATATTTCAACAATGTTGATTGCCTTGTGCACTAACCTCACTGGAATAAAATGGGAAGCTTTAGAAAGTTTGTCCACCACTACCATAATAGAATCATGTCTCTTAGCAATCCTAGGTAGCTTAGTAATGAAATCCATGGTTAAAACTTCCCACTTCCACTCAGGAATGGGTAAAGGTTTTAGCAAACTAGTTGGATGTCTATGCTCAACCTTGACCTTTTAACATTCAAGGCATCTAGCAATAATATTAGCAACCTCATTTTTCATGCCTGGCCAATAGTATTTCTTTTTTACTGCAACAATTGTCTTTTGGTATTTTGGGTGTCCTACATAAGGAACTTTATGCATCTCTGACAAAAACAAACTTTTCAACTGCTAATCATTTTGCACATAAACTTTTCACCTAAACATGAGGATTCCATCCTCTTTTAGCTCATAACCTTCAAATTTCTATTGCGACATACCATGTTGTAAAGTCACCTTTATGTCCACATAGTGTTGATCTGATTTGGCAAACTCTAAAATTTCGTCACACAAATTTGATTTGTACATGCTAATGGCCATAGCATGCATCTCATGCACCCTCCTATTGAGTGTGTCAGCCACCTTGTTCTCTTTTCCTATGATATGCTTTATGTCAAATTCATACTCACTAAGGAATTCTAACCACCTCATTTTTCTAGCATTTAATCTTGGTTGTCCAGACTCCAAATAAATACTTCAAACCACTATGGTCTGTTCTCAACTTAAATCTTTTATCCATAAGATAGTGTCGCCACATCTTCAAGGCATGCACTATCGCTGTCAATTCTATGTCGTGGGTACAATAGAGCCTTTCATGCTCTTTTAACTTTCATGATTCGTAGCATATCACATGCCCATTCTAACTAAGGACTCCACCGAGCCCTTGCATGCATCCATGCACACAATGAAGTCTTCATCTGAATCAACAATTCTCAAAATTGGTGCACTTGTCAACAACTCTTCAAGTGCTGAAAACTCCTTACACAATCTGTTGTCCATTCAAATAGCACACCTTTCTTTTGCAAGGATGTAATTGGATGCACAATATTTGAGAAGCCTTCAATAAATCTTCTGTAATAACCTAGAAGTGCCATAAAGGACCTCACCTCTACGACATTTCGTGGTGTTATGGATTTTATCTTTTCCAGATCCACAGCTATTCCTTCCTTGGAAATGATATGACCCAAATAATGAATATGTAGCTAGTAAAATGAGCACTTGCTCAACTTTGCATAAAGTTGATGCTCCCTCAATACTTGCAATACCATCCTCAAGCGCTACTCATGCTCTTCTTCAGACTTTGAATAAATAAGTATGTCATCCAGAAATACAATGACAAACTTATCTAAGTAATTTCTGAAACCTCTATTCACCAAACACATGAAGACAATTAGTGCATTTGAAAAATTGAATGGCGCCACTATGAACTCATTATGTCCATACCTTGTTTTGAAATCAATCTTGTTAATGTCTTCTTTAATTCTCACTTGGTTATATCCAAATCTGAGATCAATCTTTGAAAATATCTGCGCACCCCTCAACTGATCAAAGAGGTCATCTATCATTGGCAAAGGATACTTGTTCTTTATTGTTACCTTGTTCAACTGCTTGAAGTCGATACAAAGTCTCAGCGTACCATCCTTCTTCTTCAGGAACAATATTGGGGCACCCCAAGGTGACACACTAGAGTGTATATACCCCTTCTTCAGAAGCTCTTCGAGTTGCATCTGTAATTCCTTCAACTCTAGTGTAATCATCCTATAAGGAGTCTTGGATATGGGTGTTTCTCCAGGCATCATATTTATAAAGAAATCAATATCTCTTTTCAGTAGCAACCCCGGTATCTCTTTAAAGACATCCTCAAAATCTTTCAGTATTTGCGCAGTCTTCAACATTTGGCACTTTATCCTTAGGTGTCTCCTCCATGTGCACTGCAAATACTTGACATTCTTTCCTGTAGATTTTCTTCAATTACAAGGCTGAAACTTCTATGATAGTTATAGCTCTTGGAATGCCTTGAACTGTTCTTAAGTTTCTTTCCTCATCCAAGCAAGTAAATGCCTTATTGTAACAATCTAGAAAAACATGATGTTGGTCTAACCAATCCATACCAATGAAGCAATTATATGAGCCCAAAGGTATGATCCTAGTGGAAAAACTCGGCAACGACAAAAACTCGGCAAGGGTCCTGAAAACATCGGCTCAAAAAAAATCGGCGAAAAAATCGAAAAAAATCAGAAAAACTCGGCAAACATTAAAAAATACATAATTTATTCATTTTTTTTCAAAATTTTAAACATTTTTCAATGTATAAAGCAACAACAACATCATATAAATATATAGGAACATAAATACGGAGAAAGAAACGATATATATTATATAGTGGATGCCAAACAAAAACCGATACATCAAAGTCATTATTGAAAGTCTGAAATCAATACAAAATGACATCAATGATCACATATATAAATGTATATGTCCCAAAACTAGCAACTAGCTATATGGTATCAAATTATCAATGCCCTCTCCCCCTTTTACGGGATAAAATCAGGGGTTGTTTTCCAGGCCTTGAACTAGAGGCAGAAGGTCCTGGTTGGACATCAATGCTGGATGGAGTAGGACTAGCAACTCCAATATGTGTAGAAAGTGGTGTTCCATTTTCAACTAGCTCATCATCCTCCACGGTGTATGGATGAATCTCCTCCTCCTCTTCATCCTCCTGCTAGTGTTATTGCTCCTGGTCCCCTTCATCTAACCATGCAGGGGCCTCATCCAAGAGAGGCACCTCAATATCCACCCTCCACTTAGACAATATATCAATATTGTCCAAAGAAATGGCATCCACTTTTGTCTCTTTCTCTATCTACCTCATCCAAAGTCGGAGATTGTAGTGGACGTACACCAAGTCATTAAGACGTGGGAATGCCAACCTGTAAGAGGGTTATAAAAGACTTGATAAGTGTTTAGGGTTATAAATTTAAATTACAATAAATGTAATTGACTAATTGCTTTGTTAAAGTTCTAACTTCTAACCTGTTGCGTCTTTTGGAATGTATTTTGTCAAAAATACTCCAATTGCGCTCACAACCTGAAGAGATACAGGTTTGACTGAGTATTCTAATGGCAATTTTTCATAAATTTGGTGCTTTTGTGCCATAGTTCCTCCACCAAACATCTACAATAAATAAGAAAGAAAGAACACATTAAAGTTTTAAAGTTTTAAAGTTTTAAACAATGAACATAATCAACTTTCAAATAAAAACTTAAATTTTGAAATTTAAAATACATAATTGAATTTTATAAATCTAATGACTTACGTGGCATCAAACGGGTCCTTAGCGTGACTGCATCTTCAAAGCCAAATAATCCAGCACATTCTCTATACATCTCTATCTCGCGATTTATTTCATCGTGAATGTTAGCATCAGGTACCATCCTCTGAAGACAAGTAAAGAGGCCATCCATCACCTCATCATCAAAGTCAAAGTTGCATTTGTAGGAAAATGCAGGGTTGAGGAAAAGCATTGCTTCATGAATGGGTCGATGGAGCATTACAGTCCACCGACTATCAATCAAATCCCATATCATCATCTGTTTTTTGAACCCATGGGTACCCTTTCCCTCATAATAAGCTCAAATAGATTCTTTGGCCTTATCCATGGCCTCATACAAATAGCCCATTATGGTCTTATCTCCATCAACCAATCTCAAAACCTTTACCAAAGGTTCAACAACAGAGAAAAATTCTTCTACTCCTTCCCAAAAGGAGTCACTGTACACCAATCTAGCAATGGCTCTACCATCCTTTCGCCTACTATATCTGCAATCACGCCACTCACCAGAAACAAACATTTGCTTCAACTCATACTAACATTGAAGCAAAGACTGCAGGGTGAGGAAGTGTGTCACAAAACGTGTGACTGCCAGACGTCGCAACTCCCTATCATTGGTGTATGTCCTCATGAGGTTGAGAACAAAAGAATGGTTATATATGTACTTAGGGATTCTCTTCGCCTGATCAATCACCTCCTTGATGAAGGGAATTTTCCCCACATCCTCAAGCATCAAATCAATGCAATGTGCAGTGCATGGAGTCCAAAACACTATGCCATGCCTCTCCATAAGCATCCTACCAGTAGCCACATAATTAGCTGCATTATCTATCATGATTTGCACCACATGGTGTGCACCAATCTCCTCGATGATCCCATGCAACAACTCACATAATAATGTTGCATCTTTCACATGTGTGGATGCATCAACTGATTTTATGAACATGGAACATTTAGGACAATGTACCAAGAAATTGAGAAGGGTCCTACCCTTCCCATCTGTCCATCCATCAGACATCACTGTGCACCTGGAGCTTTCCCATGATTCCTTGAACTCCCCCAACCTTCCATTGATGTCCTTCTTCTCTGCTTGAAGAATAGCCCCCCGCAACTCCTCATATGAAGGGGCTTTAAACCCCGGGCCAACAACTGCAATGGCATCACACATCGACTGCCAAAATGGGTTGTTTCTGGTGATGGTGAGAGGTAAGTCACTCCAAAAAAGACACATCCCCATTAACTTGCTTGCTTCTTGTTGCTCCCTTTTTTTAACCACTGATTTAATTGATGGTTGTGCTCCAGATCCAGTTCTTGGAACAAAGTAAGATGGGATCTTCCCAATAGGTGAATCTGTTGTTGTGGATCCCCTCCCACTACCCTCAGTGGCATGGCAATATATCCCTGATGAACTTTGATACATCTTATAAGCTGCAAGTTCAACTTTTTTTTGTAGCTGACTTTTCCTTCTTTTTGTCCTTTGCATTAATTGCATCATGGGCAACTCTCATAATCTTCGGGGTCACATTGCTACAAAGCGCAACATCAAACCCCGGAATTTTGGCCAAATGGTATTTCAACCTGTATACTCCTCCTTTAATACGTGTCTTACATAATTTGCATGTTAAAGATTGTCAGTTTGTTCCTTCTTCAGGCTCACCATAATCCCACATTGGATCCAAGGCTCTAGGAATGTTTGATGAGTGCTATGCAAATGGACCTAGGGCAAAAAAACACAAAAAAATACATTAAACCCCACTTGAAAAAAAAAATGAAGCATATTAATTTAAAAAATCAGTCATCCAAAGAAGAATGTTAGACATGAAAAATGGCATCAACAATATGGCTAAAAAACAAAAAAACAAGCTACATACCCCAATGAAATTTTCCAAAAAAACCCTTACATTTTGTTTGTTCTATAAATTATTGGCAAGATGATAAAACAAAAAAAAACTAAATCTAAGCAAACAAAGAAGCAAGAAAACATGCAAGTGTATGGAAACAATTAGCATACAAATTGGGAAGGGCATACATACCTGTGCTTGGAGGTTGTGGATGAAAATTTCAAACATCCAACCGATTGAAGTTTGAGTCTTGCTCCACCACAAAAATGTTCAAAGTTTGTGGATGAATCCACTGCCCTGCCTTTGCACACCTCAAAAATGCTTGATGGCCTCCACAAACTTCTTCCCTTGCTGCTCCACACACAAAAAAAATGAAATCGGGCTCTTTATCCTACGGCCCATGCGTCCCATGCATTTTTTGGCATTTTTTTCCCAATTTTTTCAAAAAATCACGATTTGTTCTCTGTCTAAAAAATCGTGCATTTTTCAAAAGTAAAAATCATCGGGCTGAAAAATGGGCGATTTTACCACTTTTATGCCATTTAAACGACGATTTCTTCTTCTAGGGGTATGATATTCAAATCATCTTTTGTGCGCAGTCCATTCATCTCCATTGAACATGCCTTAAACATCTCATTAATTTTCCTTTTTGCTCATGTAGCTAACTACACCAACCAAGGTTTTCCAAGATTGCTTCTTGGCAATTGGAATCTTTCCACCATCTTAGGATCTAGATAACTATGACTAGCTCCCAAATCAATTAAAATAGCAATGGGTTGGTCAATAATCTTTGCATCAACTTGACATTGAAGTCATCTTGTTTCTCCTTGGCTTTCATAAGCCTTTCATCATCATCTTTATAGCCTTGGACATATTTTTATAGTCCCTTTATGGTTTCTACCATGTTTATGCACTCCTCCTTGGAATTTGTACCATCAACACCCAAACCAACATACAAATCTTTGAATTCATCATCATGGCTAAAAGCTCTCTGCGCATCTTCCATGCTTTTTGACTTTCTTATGTGATCATGCCCTTCTTCTTAACTGCTTCTAGGTCTCATGGACCATATCAGTAAAGAAGAAGATCACACATCATCTCGTCTTGGCATTTAACCAAGAACCACCTGGTCCTATACCAGAATACCCCAGAACACATCAGGGGGGCCCTAGATCACCACTAGGGTCATATCCACCAAGTTAAACAACCAAGTATCAATCCAAGCACCGAGCAAGGATTCCCTAGAGCACATCCAGGGACCCTAAAACACATCTAGGGACTTACATCATCAAACTTCTTGGTCCTTGACTAAGAACCCTAGCAATACATTGGGGGCCCTCACTAGGGTCTTTTGCCATGGCTCTAACTACTTGGTCCTAGACCAAGAACCCCAGGAGTGCACTAGAGGCCCTAGACCTCAGCTAGTTTCTTATGCCATCCTCCCGAAGAATGGCTCTTACAGCTGCTTAAATTTAACATTTGAAAAGGATGAAAATGTTCTTGCATATCAAAGAAATAAATAATTGTGAAAACGTACTTAAAGAAGGAGCCAGTCGGGTGGATATTCAAAAACAAAAGGGGAGAAGAAAATTGCAAGAAAAGATACAACAACAAGGGTGAATAAAAACATATTCAACAAGGATGACAATAAAAGCTTAACTAAAAGAGGAACATGAAAGCTTAGGCATCTCCCTCTTCAGATGTAATATAACATTGGGATTCTAATACAATTATTGGGCAATGTAATCATCGTTGAAATGAATAGTGAGGAAGGTGTCTACCCTTCCTCTTGTGTCCTAGAGCATGAGGGGGACATTAAACACCCTAATGGATGCTTTTGTAATCTTTGCCTAAGTCCAACTTAGGAAAAGTCATGTATAATGTTCTAAGTTGTCATTGACTTTATTGGTTGTATTCCCTGAGGTTAATTGAGAAAATAATTTAATATATCTATTATATTTAGCATCTCAAGGAAAGATGAGATCTAATGTTAGTCATTGATCTCCCTTGAAAAGAGCCAATGTAATATTATAAATAGAGGATGAGGGAACAAACAAATTGTATTACTTGAGAGTGACTGAGAGAGTTCGATCTTATATTCAGAGGGAGAGACTGAATTGAGGATCTTGAGGGTTTGTTTCAGGAAACAGAGGAGGATTTTCTTGCAAGGTTGAGATATTTTTCTTGAGCACGCAGAGGGCCAAAATCAGCCATAGAGTGGGAGTCATCAGGCTTACGCAGTCTTATGCAAAGGAGTCGTACATCTATTGCAGAGACTCTCCAACTTGGATCTGTCATAGTGTTTTGGTTCCTAGAGGTTGCTTAGAGTCCAGACTCCATACTATCCTGGAAAATTCAAACGTTGGGCATCAACTTAGTATTTTGTTGGATTGACATTTTTTTTTTAAGAGGGTTCTTCACATTTCATGTTGAATAATAAATCTTCTGATCTATTGCACCAGTTTTCCCACTTTGGGGTTTTTTCGGGGACTATTTGTCCAAAAATATCTTGTGTACCTTGTGTGATTGTTGTTGGTGTCTTTACTATAGATCATGGTTATTATTTTATGCTGCATATTTAATTTGTGAAGAATATAACCTAGCTGATTTTTCTTTTGTAAATTAAAAATAAAATTTTGTGTTAATGTTGGATTATTAGAAGAATTTTCACATGGTATCAGAGCTGGGCAGTTAAAGAAACGACATCCAAGGTAGATCTAGACAAATCTGAAGAATATCGTGGCATATCTAAGCATAGAACAAGCAGATATAGATAGATCTAAAGAAGATCCTGGCAGATCTAAGCACAGAACAAGCAGATCTAGACAGATCTGAAGAAGATCATGGAAGATCTAAGCACAGAGCATGACATCAAAATGATACAACATTTTATCAGATCTCAACAGAACTGAAGTAAATGATACAGATCTAAGCACAGATCAAGGCAGTCGTAATATTTCTGCAGCAAGGGTTCAAACCTTGAGGGTTTGAACAAAATGACCATGAGTTTGAGGGTGGAAGACAGGTTACAAGGGGCTCAGAATTACCCCACCTAGAAGGAAAGAATGACAATGATATTTCAAGCATAGTTTTAAAAACCGGAACCGACACTGGAATTGGTCGATGTTCCAACCAGAACTAGAACCAGAACCAGTAATGCACTGGTCGAACCGGTTTCAATGAACCGGTTTTTTAAAAAATACATAAAATATTTAAATTTTAACGAAAAAAATATGTTTTTAAGATTTTAAATCATGTTTCCAAAGGATTAGAGACAATTAGAGACAACATATCCAAAGTATGCTCATGAATATATCTTACAGATGCAATGGGTGTGTTATTGATGTCGCACCAAAGATCACATACCACTCCAAGTCCTTTTAAGGAACTGACTTAAATTACTAAGTATATGGTTGATAGATGTATGTGTTGGTTCAAGTAGTGAAGCACCGGTGACATTATTTGCTTGGCAATAATCATAAGCTTCTCCACTCTACAGTTCCTCTAAAGATGGATCAAAATTGAGAATGCATTCCACATGAAGTGTGATAATTATTTTTAGTAGTTCAAGATTGTGATTTAAGTACCAAAAAAGAAACACAAATAAAGTGGCAAATTTCCTATTGTGACCAACAACAGTTGGATTGACAATGTTTTTTCAATTTCAGCAATTATCTAGACTTCATGCAAATTTATGTAATCTTGCAAATCTTTGTGATGATGCCTACATAAGAAGGATTTTGTAAAAAACCAGCACTATTATGTTCCTTTTGGAGATTTCCAAGTTAACCGAAGAGTGTACATTGTCATCTCGTACAATCTCCCTGCACTTTGTGTTAGTGCTTGCAAACCACAGGGGGGAATCCTTATGCAACCTATATGTGTAGTGTGAACCCTAAAGATAAAAAAATCTCTGCCAAACTACAATAAATGCTTGTTGTAATTCGAAATATAAGACTTGTAATCTACAATTAAACACACTAAACAACAAGAAAAAACACAGATTTACACCTAAGGATGATTATTCACTTGGGGAAACATGCGAATCTTTTGTTAAAACACAAAAACCTGCTCTTAAAAGGAAGTTCTGCGTGCAGAAATGTAAAAAAAAGCAAGTATAAAATGTGTCTCTAACACGGACTCGACCTCGGCCTCAGACTCATCATCTAAATGCTCCCAAATGTTGAATAAGAGAAGTGTGAGACACTTAGAGAGGAGTGAGAGTGCCTTATAGACTAGACTTAGGGTTTAGGGGATCTTAGATTTTAGGTTTTAGGGGGTTTTAGGTTTTAGGGACCAAACCAGTCGGTTTGGTCATAAACTGACCAACTAGTTCGGTTTATTGCTCGATTTGAACAGGTCGACCATCAAACCGGTAAAACCAGCCAGTTCTGGTTCACCGGATTTTAAAACAAGGATTAGAAGTCAATGATGTGTTAGATCATGTCAGAGACAAGGCAACAACTCCCACAGGTGCAGCTGAATTGGTCATCTTGAAGAAATTTGAGGCCAAGGCAAAGAGCCTTATTCTTGATGGGATAAAGGACTATGTGGTCCCACATCTCTCAGGAAACCCTGAGGCAAAAGATATGTGAAAAGCCCCAAGTGACCTCTAGTAAAACAAAAATGAAAATAGAGTGATGGATCTGTGCAAGCAATTGCGTGGGACCAAGATGGCCAAAGGTGAGGGTTTGATTCCTTATCATACAAGAATAACTCAAATCAGAGATGAACTTGCAGCAGTCGATGAAAATACTGAAGATCTTGAGCTTGTGCGTATTGCACTAGATGGTTTTACTAAGTCATGGGACATTTTTTTCCATGGTGTGGTAGCTCGAGAGAAGCTCCCTGATTGGCAGCATATGTGGGATGATTTTGTGCAAGAAGAGAGTAGAATTGGTCAAGCAGGACCATCATCTTCAACTCATGAAGAGGAGGAAGAAGGTTTGGCCCTTGCAGGCAAAGAAAAAGGCAAGAAGTAGAAGAAAGGTGGAAAGAAAAACATTGACTTCTCAAAATTCAAGTGCTTCCAGTGTCACAAGATGGGACACTTTGCATCATAGTGTCCAAATATGAAGAAGAAGAATAAGACACAAATGGCAGCTTCAACAACAGTCGATGAGTTTTCCAAGTCATTTGAGGAGGATTTCTACTTCATAGCGTGTATGTCTAATGCAGTTGTTTCAGACATTTGGTTTGTTGACAATGGTGCATCTTGTCATATGATAGGGTGCAAAGAGTAGTTTACTAGGCTATAGGAGGGAGGCATAAATCTAGTCATTGAGTTAGAGGATGACAGGCGCTATAAGGCACAAGGAGTTGGCACAATATTGTTTCAGAGGGAGTTTGGGAAGCTGCTCTGTTTCAATGATGTGTTATATGTTCCAGGGTTGACCAAGAACCTCATCTCAGTCTCTACTCTTGAGGATAAGGGATATGAGGTCACTTTTCTTAAAGGAAAGGTGTTCATCAGACCTGGTGGGTCAGGTGAGAAGATGGATAGGATGATTGGGGTTTGAGAGGAGAAGGTCTACAGGTTACAGGCTCAACCAGGGAGAGCATTACCGAGTATCACCACAAACATAGATGAGTTGTGGTACAGGAGGATGACACACATTCATTATGGTGCTTTGGGGCATTTGAGGGAGGCAATCAATGGATTGCCTAAGATTAAAGCTAAGAAGCATGACCCTTGCAAGGGTTGTGCATTGGGAAAGCATGCCCGAAAACCCTTTCCATCTAGTGAGCACGGGTCCAAGGGAGTATTGTATCTGATACACTCTGACATATGTGGGTCGATGAGCATGGATTCAGTGAATGGCTTCAAATACTTTGTCTTGTTTATTGATGACTACTCTAGGAAGACCTAGATTTACTTTCTAAAGACCAAGGATGAGGTCTTTGGCAAGTTTCAGAAATTTAGAGCTCTGGTGAAAAACCAAACTGGGAGGAAGATTTGGGTCTTAAAATCAAATAATGGGGGAGATTACACCTCTAAGGAGTTTGAGGATTATTGCACAACAGTGGGGATTAAGAAGGAACTCACAGTTCCTTAAGGCCTACAATCCTCAACAAAATGGAGTGGCCGAGTGAAAGAACAGGACTGTGGTTGGAGCAGCATGAACTATGATTCATGATCAAGGACTGCCATTGATCTTATGGGCAGAGGCGAGCAATTTTGCAGTATATTTGCAGAATAGGAGTCCCCACAAAGTTTTGGGGAAATGGGCACCTGAGGAGACATTTTCAGGTACTGGGCCAGATTTAAGTCATCTTTGCATCTGGGGTAGCGTATGCTATAGCCGTGTCCCTTCAGAGAAGAGGACAAAGTTGGTCCCCATGGCAATAAAGGGGATACTTGTTGGCTACAACGAGGTTTTCAAAGCTTACAGGATTTATGTGCCTACACGCAGGAAGGTCATTGTGTGTAGAGATGTACAATTCGAGAAAGAACATGCATTAAGGAGATCGAGGGATTTTCCAACAAGTGGAGAGAACTAGCAGGAACGAAGCATAGGAGTCTAGAAGCAGGGGGCACATAGTCAGAAGATATGATCACAGGAGGATACACAGGATACAAGTTATCTGAGGGAGACTGTTGCATAGGATCATCAGGAGCGAGTTGATGAGGAGGAGGAGCAACATGATGCAGTTCCCAAAAGCAGATTACTAGGCCACGACCTAAGTGGTACAAGTCCACAGTCAGTGATTCTAGGTTGGGAGGGCTTCCAGAGAGAGACTTCAGACGAAGCAAACCACTAGAGAAACTTGGATATATGGCATTGATGACCCAACTCATTGATGTTGAGCCTTCCAATTATGACAATATTGCACGAAATAAGGTGTGGCAGGAGGCCATGATGGAAGAATATGCCTCCATTATGAAAAATGATGTATGGGAGGTAGTTCTGAGGCTAGAGGATAAAAGGATAGATGGATCCAAGTGGATCTACAAAGTTAAGCATGCAGCATATGGAAGCGTGGACAAGTACAAAGCCCACTTCATGGCCAAGGGGTTTTCACAACGAGAGGGATTTGATTACGAGGAGACTTCCGCTCCTGTGGTCAAGTATTCTTTAATCCGAGCAGTCATTTCATTGGCAACAGAGAAGGGTTAGTGCATTCATCAGATGGACGTGAAGATCGCCTTCCTCAATGGAGTTGTTGAGGAGGAGGTATATGTTGAGCAACCTGAGGGATTTGAGGTTGGCAGCAAAGATACACATGTGCACAGACTAAGGAGAGCCATGTATGGGCTCAAGCGGGCACCTCTAGCATGGTGCTCGAGGATTGACAACTACTTGAGAGGGATGGCCTTCCAGCAGAGTGACACAGATCCAAACTTGTATTTTCTTGTAGGGGAGAATCCTTTTATATTGGTACTATATGTAGATGACATATTTCTCACTGGAGATGAGCAGCTGATAAAAGATTGCAAGGTCAACCTTGCAGCAGAATTCAAGATGAAATACCTTGGGTTGATGCACTATTTTCTAAGGTTGGAGGTTTGGTAGAAAGATGGGCACTTCTTCCTAAAACAAGGGAAGTATGCAGTAGATATTTTTTGTAGTTTCAGGATGATGGACTGTAGGCCCATGTCCACAACTCTGGTTACAAATTGGAGGAAGATTGATGCATCAGATTAGAATATAGTATACCCCATTGTCTATCGTCAGTTGATTGGATCGCTCATGTATTTGGTCAATACTCGACCAGATATCATCTTTGCAGCAAACTCTTTGAGTCGACTCATGGTGGACCCTCGAAGAGTACATTGGATTGTTGGGAAGCATGTGCTTTTCTATCTTAGAGGGACAGTGGAGTACAGGCTATTGTATGAGCGTAGTGGTGGAGTGACATTAGTAGGTGATGTTGATTGGGCAGGATGTGCAAAGGACATGAAGAGTACTTCAGGTTGTTGCTTAGGCATTGGATCAGGCATCATTTCCTGGTTCATCAAAAAGAAGAGATCAATGGCATTGAGCTCTGCTAAGGTAGACTACATGGCATCATGTGAGGCACTGTGGTTGAGGAAGTTACTTTTGGGCTTGTTCAGGCAGGAGCTAGAAGCTACTGTGTTTCACTGTGACAATTAGAGTTGCATCAAGCTCTTTGAGAATCCAGTGTTTCATGATCGTAGAAAGCAAATCAATATCAAGTATCACTTCATCTAGATTGTGTACAAAGAAGAGTCGTGAGGCTTGATTACATACAGACTGATGAGCAAATGGCAGACATCTTTACCAAGGCACTGAGCAGACAGAAGTTTGAGAAATTCAGAGATCAAATGGGGTTGTGACAGAACCCCTTCATCACTAAGAGGGAGTGTTGGAATGAATAGTGAGGAAGGTGTCTGCCCTTGCTCATGTGTCCTAGAGCAAGAGGGGGACATTAAACACCCTAATGGACTTTTTTGTAATCTTTTCCTAAGTCCAACTTAGGAAAAGTCATGTATAATGTTCTAAGTTGTCATTGACTTTATTGACTCTATTCCCTAAGGTTAATTGGGAAAATAATTTAAGTTGTCTGTTACATTTAGCATCTCAAGGAAAGATGGGATCTAATCTTAGTCATTGATCTCCCTTGAGAAGAGCCAATGTAAGATTATAAAGAGAGGGTGAGGGCACAAACAAATTGTATCACTTGAGAGTGACTGAGAGAATTTGATCTTATATTTAGAGGGAGAGATTGAACTGAGGATCTTGAGGGTTTGTTTCAAGAAACAAAGGAGGATTTTCTTGCAGGTTTGAGAGATTTTTCTTGGGCACACAGAGGACCAAACTCACCCACAAAGAGGGATTCATCACGCTTATGCAATTGTTGAAATTAGTGCAATTACAAGAGCCATTCTCTGGGAGGATGGCATAAGACCCTAGCTGAGATCTAGGGGCCCTAGTACACTCCTAGGGTTCTTGGTTTGGGACCAAGTAGTTAGATCCATGGAAAATAACCTTGGTGAGGGCCCCCAGTGTATTTCTGGGATTATTGGTCAAGGACCAAGTAGTAAGTCCCTAGATGTGTTCTAGGGCTCCTGGATGTGTTCCAAGGAATCCTTGCTCGGTGCTTGGATTGATCCTTGGATTTGTTCCTTGGTGGTTGATGATGAAAGTCCCTAGATGTGTTCTAGGGCCCCTGGATGTGTTCCAGGGAATCCTTTCTTAAACGCTTGGGTTGATCCTTGGTCTTGTACCATGGTGGATGAAAGACCCTAGGTGTGTTCTAGGGCCCCCAGATGTGTTCTGGGATATCATGGTCTGGGACCAGGTGGTTCTTGGTTGTGTACCAAGATGTGATGATGTGTGATATTCTTCTTCTCTCTTGGGATGGTCCATGAGATCTAGGAGCAGGTAGAAGATGGACATGACCACATCATTGGTTTATGCTCTTATGCAGGGATGATAAAAGCTTATAAGATATCATGAGACATATGTGGACAATTTTTTATTGAAGAAGACCCCCTTGAATTTGTCTTGTAGCCTCCCATTGCTTGATTCTCATTCTCCATCTTGCTTCATGTTGTGTTGGTCTTCTATAAGTCACTTTGACTTATTTGACTTTATACTTAATATTTTTGTTAATTAAAATATTAATTATTATTTATTATTTATTTTATTTTTAGGTTTTTAAGTTAACCTATTCCTAACACTTCCTAAACTATAAATAGGAACCTACCCCTCCCTCATTCTTACACTCACTTACACTCTTCTTATGGCCTAATTTTGTGTGGCTACTTCAGCTTGGTTCCTGTCTTGGGTACGGCCTCCTTGGTGGACTCTCTCTTTCTGCTTTAAGGTGCGGCCTCTTAGACTTCTTCTCCATGCTAGCTGGGAGCTTTATTTATGGTGTATGGTCTCCCTTTGTTGGGTAATGGTGCCATGGACCTTCCTCTAGCTGTGGTTAAAGTGTCGCGGGCCTTCTCTTTTCTTTGTTAAGGTGGGCAGAGCTTCTTCTTGCTGTTGAGGGTGCCGCAGCCTTCCCTTGACCCTTCTTCTAGGTGTTGTTGGTTGTTTAAAGGCTGCAGATGCCTCATAGGCAGCCCTTGGCTCCTCTTCCTGTTGGTGCTGGTGTTACCTCTTTTCTATCCCTGATGTTGCTTCCTTCTACTTCTATCTATCAGATTCTGTTGTGAGGGTTTTGTTGTTGTATCACTACAGTTTATGTTGGACAGTTTTTGGTTGAGCTTTCTTGTTATCTTTGGGCTTTTTGTATCAACCCTACTCTTACTAATTATCCTTGAGTTCTTCTTGGTAAATTTTTCACTTAAGCATCATGATGAGATCAAACCCTTGAGGGTTTGATCCATGACCTTCATATCTTTTCTGAGCATAAAGAAAGAGGAAATCCACACATCAGGTACCTCTATCAATTGGTTTACTAAGGTAAAGTTCAGATCTTTTTATGCACATGTTTACATCTGCTTTAAGTTCAAGTTAATATTCAGAAATGTTTTTTTGTTCATGATCAGTCCTATTACAGTTTGGATCATCTTAGTATGTTCAAATTTGTTTTGTCCTACGTCAGAATCTTTGTTTTAAGTGTTGATCTTTATTTATTGTAGTGATCAATTTTTGAAAAGATATTTCTATTTTCATTTTCCCTAAAAATCTAACAGCAGTGTTATGCAGAGGAGACGTACAGCTATTGCAGAGGCTCTCCAGCTTGGATCTATCATAGCGTGTTGGTTCCTGGAGGTTTCTTAGGGTCCATTACCCTGGAAAATTTGAATGTTGGCCACCAATTCAGTATTCTGTTGGATCGAGCTGTTTTCTGTAAGAGGGTTCTTCATATTTCCTGTTGAATAATAAATCTTCAGATCTGCTGCACTGGTTTTCCCACTTTGTGTTTTTTCCGGGGACTATTTTTCCAAAAATATCTTGTGTACCTTGTGTGATTGTTGTTGGTGTCTTTACTGTAGATCCCAGTTATTATTTTCTGTTGCATATTTAATTTGTGCAGAATATAACCTAGTTGATTTTTCTTTTGTAAAGTAAAAATAAATTTTTTGTGTAAATGTTGGGTTATTAGAGGAATTTTCACAATCGTCCAGTTCTTTTCATGAAAATTTAGCAAAACAGTTTTCTAAATGTTAACCACATTACCTATCAAGAGATATCAAGGAAACAAAGGGCAAGAGGGGTCAACGATGACATGGAAAAAAAGAAACAAAGGACTAATGTAGGCTTTGACACACAAATTATAAATACACTACAAATGGCAGAGGAGAATGACTCGTGGACAAGGCTACCTACGAGGGAAAGGCACAAAACACGATGAGAAATGCTACTAGTGCCAAATATAAATAATTAAATTGTGAAAATGAGTAAGGGAGAGATATCTTTCTACAAATCATATGAGCATTCAACTCATAGCAATGATAAATAATCAAAATAGTAGGCACACATAAAGAAATTAAACAAAGGGGTAGAGACTTGAAATGTACCATTTGTTGTGATAGAGAGACACAAAACAAGGTAACAATCCACAAATTCAAGGAATAATTGCATTGAACAATCCACGGATTCATAAAATTCAAAGGAAACAAAGAGAAGCAATGCCCAAAAAGGTAAAATTCAAGGTCAAAGGGAAAAGGACAGAAGTTATACCCAAAACAAAAGAAGGTATATGGGCCCCACCAAGGAGGGAAACCATTGAGAGAGACCAAGGAAAAAACAAGTGATCCGGTTTATTTTCGGCACGAAATGAGAGCGAATATATAATAAAGAAATGTACAGAGATATTGCAGATATTCAATAGTATAATAGAAATGTATCAGAGATGCAACCATAAACACAGATATACAGTAATACACGATTTCTATTAATCAGAGAAATGTACAGAGACTGTAAAAATACAGAGTGAAAGACTCGCTAGAATGGTGGCAGCTTATATCTGAGAAGAGATGTGATGGCTACTCGCATTCGCAAGAAGATTATTACAATGAGGCTCTGAAGGCCCTTTTACAATAAAAAGGAATGCCAAAAGTCCTAGACAACCAAAAACCTATCTCTGGGAGATGAAGCGCCAAAATTCATGTGGACCCTGTTTGGGTAAGTTGGTGCATCAACTTCCCGGGGTCGTAACTTTTGCATACGATCTCCATTTTAGGCGTATGATAGCTCATTGGAAAGATCTATATGAGGCCTACAATGATCGAGACAAAATAGCATTGTTAGATGCTATTTTTCGAGAGAAACATACTGAGAAAAACATCATTTAGGGCCTCAAAATGGCCCCAGAAGTTCAGGACCCGAAAAAACTGCTAAAAATAGTAAATTACCAAAATTGCCAGAAACATGTTTTGGGCCAGTTGGAGAAGGTGGGTGGCCACCGATATCCACCTAGATCAACAAGGCATATGATACTCCAATATATTAATCTAATTAAATAGGCATGGTTTGAACATTAAATCAAGCAATCAAAGTTAATGCTCTTAATTGATCCTAGTTTTACAAATAGTCCCTAGTGATAGTTATACTAGCATGAATAATGGTCAATGTGAGAACTATATGCACTTATCAAGGTTCTTTAATAGATATTATAAGAACAATACCACTTTCAAACAGTACATTGAATATGAAATCATAAACAAAGATCGATTCAAATGAGGTAAACTTCCAGCAACATCAGGTGGGCAGATAGAACAGATTTACTTTAACTTTACACAACGTGTGACTAGCGCACATTTCCATTCCTTTTTTCTCTCATTTTAGGGAAAAATTCATGAAGAAGCAATAACACCTTATAAGGTAATTCTTTGACAAGCATAAATGATTGGAAGAAAAACAAAAAACAAAGAAGTCACAATTTGCATATTCATCTAGTTACAAAAGAAAATAACATGGATATTAACCAAGATAAAACCAACATCGTAAAGGATGGGAGAGAGCCACTACCTCTTGTATATTCTACAACTCCACCTCTCCTTATCAAAGGATGGGAGAGATCCACTACCTCTTGTATCTTCTACCACTCCACCTCTCCTTATCAAACTGGAGCATCTCAATATAGCTTTAAGGGGCCTTCACTCCTAAGGTAATCTTTTAACTCTCACTATATCTATTTATAAACAACCATTTTATCCCCTCTTGGTTTTAACAAACAATTTTCAGCTTAAATATGAACACTCAAATAATTAGATTGATGACATTGGAAGGGCTAAAATGTATGAACAAGGAATGAACAAAGATAGAATTTTATGGATTTTTTCTAGATCTAAATTACTAATGGCTAATTCATACAGACCATGGTTATTTTTTAAGGATTTAACTACATGATTATTATCGATTGGATGAAATTTTATTTGTTCTTGCACTAATGCAACACCAGCATTTATTTGGAGTAGTAAAGTTCATCTAGTAGATCAGGAGCTTAAATTCAATCTAATACATCAAAAAGAGTTGATTTAGAATCACAACTCTTACAATATTTTCAGTAATTTGTGTTTTTAATAGAAAATTCAACAATAGATCATGTGGGCCCACCTAGCCAGCTTGCCAGCAAATAGACAATTTAAAATCTCATATCACGACTCTTACAAAATTTTCAATAGTTATGTTCTTAAAAAAAAGATTATTATATTAAAGACACAATAATTAATTAAAACTTGGTTCTCCATGTACAACCTATGGAAAATCATCGAGGTCCCTAAAATCAATCTACTAATTAATTTCAATCTTTGATGCCCCAAAATTTATTGGTTAAAACATGATGTGCCTATGCTAATGACCAAAGTTTAGACAAATGGGGCTTGCATCTTCTGCATAGTTATGTCCCAATAAGTCATTGAACAACCTTTCTTCATTGACATGGTCCAAGAAAAATTGTTGTTCTTTAGGTTGGAATGCATGGGTGGATGGTTCCACTGGATTGCATGGGAACTATATTAAAGGGTTGGAGGGTTCTTATTTGAAAGTTCCTTGGGGGTAATAGATCTTTCTTTAGGAGCCCTACTAGATGTTGAGTAGGGTCCCATGGACATGATTCCACACCATGCTATATCTGGTGATTGTACTCCAAACCGTCAATAGCTTTGGATGAAAATTAGGGGTTGTTTCCAAAAGAACCTTATCATCTTCGTTCTAGGGTCCCTATAGGTGAAAAGCATGGGAAATATGAGGGAGGCCTTGAACCCAATCCAAGTAAAGGGGGAAAATATTTGGGTGGGGGAAAAAGGTCAAACCTCTCCTTAGCCCAAGAAAGAACAACCATTGAGATTGTGGAAGGAAATAAGCCACTATTAATGAGGGTTCTTAGAGCATTTACAACCCTAGCCCCCTTCCCTAGTGATTTTTCAAACAATAAATGCTACAGGGTTAGGCCATCCCACAAAAAGATTGGCCCTGAAGAGACTTATACAAGAGTATAATCCTAACATCATTCTATTACAAGAGACTATGTGTGATGAGAAAAAAGTGGTTCATGATTTGGAAAAGCTAATGGGGGCATGGGATTTTATTTGTTTGGATGTTAGGGGTAGGTCTGTCGGGTTTTTGGAAGGGTGGAAATCTAAGAGTTTTCATTGTACTAATTCATTGGCTTTGTTCTCGGGTTTGGGCACTGTGTTTTTTTCCTAGGAGATGGGGATGGATTTGATGGCCCTAAACATATATGGGCCTTACCTCAAGATAGATGATATTGAATGAAGTTGTTTGATATGGGAGTGTTGAAGAAAAATAGGGTTATTCTAGGGGGTGACTTAAAATTCTCCTTAGGACGCGTTGAGATCTAGGAGACACATGCTAAGCATAACCCTTCAACCGATTTCTTCATTAGAAGTTTTGAGGAGGTGGGGATTGATAGATGTTGCAACTATTAAATTGAGCCCTACATGGAGGAATAAGAGAGTAGGGGATGGGAGGGTTTCGAAAAGAGTGGAAAAGTTTTTAATCTTAGAAGAATTCACCAATGATCTGTCGAATTTTCAACAAGGGAAATTCAATGCATACAATTTCAAATCTGAAAATTACTTCCTAGTGATGTCAAACGGGAAACTAGGGTTGTTATCACTGAACAATTTTACACTGAAATTATGACAAACAAATTACAACGGAACCACAAAGATCATAGAGAAATCATCCATACACATGAGAGACAAAATTTATGTTTTGTAAAAAAAATGATTGAGAATTTTTTAGGGAAAAATAGTCCTCCTAGCAAAATCACAACTTTCAACAAATTCTGGAAAAACCCTTCCAACTTGCAAACCTGTTGTTGTACCATGTTGGCATCACCTTGTTGGTTGATGATGTCACATGTTATATATATTGTTAACGTCAGTCGTACAGACTATATGACCTGTTGACATCAACCGTACAAATTGTATGAATTGTTGACGACAGTCGTATGGACTATCCGTACCACAAGTGCGGATATCCTTCCTCAACAAAAAATTAGAAAACAAAATGTCCAGAAACCATAGGCCAAATTTTCCAAAGTGAAGAATTTCCTTTGTTGAAATTCTGCCTCCCAATCTCCTTGGCACAAGTGCTCATTCACTTATGAAAACTCCATAATGTCACAATGAGATACCACAATGATTCTCACATTGCCTCTCCTTTTATAGGAGTCCAAAGTGAGTTTAGAAGCCCTTAACTTACTTTAAGGATCCCTTCACTAAAATCAACATTAAATTAGAATTGTTTATTCTGTCATGTGGGTGTGAAGCCCAAACATGTGGCTGTGAAGCCTCAACAAATCCCTAGCTCACTATACAAGGGGTTTTCACCAAAACAACACATGCAATGTGAGTGTCGTCAAAGATTCTCACATGCCCGACACCAAGGCCAATGTAGGAATACCTCTCGATGTTACAAAAACATTAACACTCCCTCTTAGCGAGGGAGGTATTCCATCCACCATCACCTAGAAGTAGATTTGTCTCCCACACTGGAAGTGGCTTTGCCTCCGATATTGGATCTGCTACCACAGCTAATCTCACTAACACAGAAGCAATTCTTGTTGAATGACATGGATCCTTCTTGGAAGACACCCTGGTCCTATAAGCCTCCTACTTCTGAGCTTCCTACTTGGCTTCCTCAACCCATGACACCTTCCTAAAAATCTTGGGAGACTCCTCTCTCCCACCTGAACCTGAAGGTTGACTTCCTTTAGATGGTTGACTCTCCCTTTGAGCCTGTTATACTCCCTCTGAACTCTAATTTCCTCTTGAAAGACTTGGAAGGTTCCTCCTTCCCATCAAATCCTTAAGGATGACTCCCTCTAAAGTCTAACTCCCTCTAAGTTTGCACAACCTTTGGAGCTACCTGCTCCTTGTCCTCTGTCACTCTGTTGTTGCTTGCCATCGCTCACATAGGTTGTCCCTTTAGCCTATACAGGTTGCTCTCTCTAACTCCAAGAACCATTGTTGTGTCTAAGATAGATCCTCTAGGCATGAACAACACATGTCCATCACGGAATAAAACTGCATAGCCCTACTCCTCAATCGTTGAGACTAAGAGCACACTCTTCCTGAGTTTTGGCACCCATATCACATTTGTCACTCACAACACATCTCCTGACTCCATCTGAAATGAAACTGTTCCAGATCCCTCCACTGCATGCTTGGTATCCATACCAAGTATCACATACAAATCTGAGTCAAACTCTGTGAAGCTCTCGAAGAACTCACGTGCTCATGTCATATGATACATGGCTCCACTATCCACAAACAAAGTTCCACCATCGAAAACTTCTCCCGAAAGGGCAGAGATCAATAAGAACTCCCTCTGAAGCCTATCTACAACCACATCCACCTCTACTGATGATGCATGTTGCTTCCTATTCCCTTTCTTCTGTTGTGCACATTGTGAAGCATAATGACCATGCTCATGGAAAGAAAAACACTTGACCTTGATAAGGTCCTTCTTCTACCTCTACTCTGGATATGCCTCTCTCCTTGTGTCCTTCTAGGAACCATTTCCTCTGCCCTTCCTAGCATGAGAAATTAGGGCCGGGTTCTCATCATCGCTACCTCTCTGCTTGCTATTCTTGGACTCTATATGAGCCTCCTCTTGGATGCAATCGTTCCATAGTCTATCAAATGATGGAAACTTCTCTTGTGAAAAAAACCCTCATGCAAATGATTCCCAAGACCTGAGAAAAACATTCAATGCCACATTCACCAACTCTGTGTCATCAATTGCCTCACTAGTGGCTACAAGCTGATCATGAATTTGAGTTATCCTCGTGAGGTAGCTAGCAACTGTATCTGCATTGGACATCTCAACAAATCGAAGTTGGCACTTCAAAATCAAATTATGGTTCAAATTTTCATTTTGGTACAAACTCACCAAAGCCTCGTACATCTCCTTGGTTGTCTTCTTCTTATAAATATGAGGGACCAAGTGATCCTTCACAAAATCCAACAACACCTACTTGACCTTCACTTACCTCTTCCTATGGGCTGCCAATTCCTGCGGATCATTTGGATCTGGAATCACCTTCTCAACATATTCTTTGAGATCATATTCTTCCAAGAGAAGAAGAATCCTAGCCTTCCAAGACCGAAAATTAGTGGCTCCTTCCAAGCTATCTTCAACTTTGAGAGTGCCCACCATTGTGACCTGCCTAGAACAAAATGTCTGCAACAACACAAATCTGCAACCACTTTTGTCTCAAGAAATGACCCGTTCTCTCTCTAGAACCTATGCTCCGATACCATGTCAAATTTTCAACTACGACAATTCAATGCATACAATTTCAGATCTGAAAATTACTTCCTAGTGACGTCAAATAACAAACTAGGATTTTTATCACTGAACAATATTACACTAAAATTATGACAAAAAAATTACAGATAAAACACAAAGATCAGAGAGAAATCATCCATACACATGAGACACAAAATTTATGTTTTGTAAAAAATTTTGATTGAGAATTTCTAAGGACAAAACAGTCCTCCTAGCAAAATTATAACTTTCATCAAATTCTAGAAAACCCTTCCAACTTGCAAACCTGTTGATGTACCCTGCTGACGTAACCTTGATGTTTGTTGACATCATTTGTTGTATGGCATGCTGACGTCAGTCGTATGGACCATACGAACTATCCATACCACACATGCACTTGTCCTTTGACGTGGGCGAGTAGGTTCCTACCACTGCTCCAACTCACCCGCTCTCAGGATCGTTCAATTCTCAAACTGAGCCGAATTATCTCTTTAGATTCCTGAGTGGAATCTCTGCTCAAATATCTGATCCACAGGCCTTATCTTCACCTGTCATGGCCTCTGCACCTAACCGTGATTATCCCCAACTCTCTATCGGGGTTCGGGGTTTCGCGTTCCCCGTTGTCGAGAGTCACTGCCTTCTCCAACTCCCGATCTCCGATGAGCTCCTTTCCTAGCCTTAGCCCTTCCTGGCTAGGCTCTCTAGTCCATATGACTAGCCTTTATAAGACCATAGCCTTATCTTCCCATCGGGATTTCGATGCTCTAAAAAACCGATGCGCCCTTGGTGCACTAGCCCTCTGGCTATGCCCTGGTTCATGTGATCACTACCATATGACCTCAGTCAACCTCCCATCGAGATTTCATGGTTTTTGATGTCACAATACATACATCCTTTGGATCTACGATCCTCCGATCCCCGACGTTCCTCTGTGCGCTAGCCCCCTAGCTAGGCCCTAGTCAATGTGACCATCACTCCGCAACCACAACCTTACCCCTTTAGGGTTCCGGGGTTTGCGATGCCAAAGTGCATACGCTTATGGGATTCTCGATCGTCCAAATCCTGATTCTCCATTTTGTTGATAGTGGTCTTCCACTACGGTGCTATCCTACTCCTCTGTTGTGCTGACAGCTGGCCCCCACTAATCGGGGTTTCGCGTTTCGCGATTTCAAAAGGAATGAACCACTTGTCACTGGGATCCTCGATATCCCAATGGCTTCAACTCTGATGGACACTTCCCTATCGGGACTTTTCCCAATGACGTCGATGGCTTCCACGTGTCCTTCCAAATGGACGATCTTGATTCTGTCAGGATTTCGGGACTTCCAATGTCCTGTTTCCTTCAACCCTGGGAACTCTGATTTCTCGATTTTCTGACACTCTTCGGATATTTGACACTTGTCCCTCTGAATGGACGGCTCAGATTATGTCGAGGTTTTCGCCTGGGATTTCCCTGATCTCTTGTCCATGGGAATGTCGATTTCCCGATGTGCCAAAACGTCGATGGCACTTGATCTCCGCCGTGTGTCCTTGCTAACGGATGGCTCTGATCTCTTCGAGATTTCGCGGCTGTTGATGTCGCAATTCTCACGACCTCGAGAATCTCGATTTCCCAATGCTCGATATCCCGATGGCTAAATCTCTTGTCAAGATTTCTTTTCCTGCTCACGAGGACTTAACTCCCTCGCAGCTTCTGCAGATCCGATGGCTGGCGGGTATCTGCTTACGATATGACGGCTCAGATCCTTCCTCCTGGTGCACTCCTCCTCCAAAGGATAAACTCTGTGCAACTCCTCTCGATCCAACGGCTGACAGGATTTCTATATGATATCCGACGAATGTCGATATCCTCCTTCTGTGCACTTCTTCTGACGCCTTCCTGGACGTGAATCTCTTCTCCCTCAGATGGATAAATTGATGCCTTCCTGTCTGTCCTTCGCTCAACCAATCTCCTCGCTTTGTCCTTCTGGTTGTTTAGCAACCCAATGGATATCCTTCAGTGGATTCTTCCTTTGATTTTACAAAACTCAAAGAGTTCTCTTCTTTCCTGTGCCTACCTGCACACTTACTCGACGCCCTCCTGGAGGAGTATCTCTTCCTCAGAATGTTCAGTAGTTTTGAGTTCCCTCTGTGCACCCTTTGCACCTACTCAATTCCCTCCTGGAAGAGCTCTCAGAAGCCTTAGTGATTATGGTATTCCTTCAAACTCTCAGCAGATTTCCTTCCTCTGTGCACCACTGCACATAGGCTCAATGCCCATTTGGCAGAGCTCTACAGAACTTACATCAAAGTTCTGTCTGCAACTGTGTTCTCATACACAACCTTGCCTCCTGAGGTGTTCAGCAAACTCACAGGTCTTCTTCCTGAGTTAATGATTCCAGTTCATGTGTCGCAGCACGTCTTTGTCTGAACCTGCAGTGTTCAGAAGTGCATCCTCTGTGCACGGCTCTCAGAACCCACAGCATTTTATCACACCCTCCTAGTGTGAAGCCTCAAAGACCCTCAACCCTGAAATCAAAACAACCCTGCCAATTCAAAACTACAGTATACATCTACAACATACATTCACAGCATACAGGAAACACACACAAACATCCATTCAACATAGAAATGCAGGAAAAACTGCTCTGTTTGTATTAAAAATGGAAAAATGCCTGTATCTTTACAATGGTGTTCCTGAGCTCTCTCTAGCTCTTCTCCTCAACTCTGCTCTACACTCCCACAAAATGAGAGATGAAAATCTATTTTACCTGAGGGGCTCATCGAGATCTTCCCTCTAGATCCACCTACTCTAATAAATTACAATAAATGGTTGTCTAGTCCAGCATCTGGATCTAGATCTCAGCCGATCTAGCATTAAAGCTGATCCTATCTATAGCCTCCACAAAGGCGTGACTTCCATGGCTCACCAGCCTAAGCATTTAATTACATTCAATTTCAAATTTAAATGAGGCTGTGCCTCTCTCCAATGCACGATTTGAATTTGCTGGTGTGGTTGGTTGCTAGCTGGCTATCGTGGAGAGATTCTCCTGCATCAAACTCCTCAGCTACAAAATCATGAGCTCCTGCTCATGTGCTTCCCCTCTAAGCAGTTGGAATCTCCCTAGATCCCAAATCAGTTTTTGGAGCTTTCCATCTGCTCCATTTTCCTACTGCTGCTGCTTCTTCTCAGCCTTTCCCTGCTGGCAGTGTCTACTGAATTCAACATTAGCTCCATGATCTCCATGATCACCTCATCCAGCTGCTCCAATGGCTGGTTCTGTTCATGCAGTCTCCTCAGCTGCAAAATGTTTCTACAATTGGGTAGATCACCATGATCTCCCATGCTTCTTTCTTCATCTTCATATGTGGCCTCAAGTTGCCACTCTTCTGCAGACTTCAGCTCTGTAGTCTCCCTTTAACTGACTTGCTATTCAGTCACCTTCCCTGACAGTTCAAATTCTATCAGTTCTCTTGATGGCCCTGGATTGTTCAACCAATCCTCCAACATCTCTAGCTCCATCTCCCATGGAGTTATAACTTTGCCTACCTGCTCCTTGACTTCCTTTGCTGCTAGCTCCAACGCTACAGTTCTTTCAGCTTCCTAGCTGAATATGTTGAGACACTCCTCAGAATGCTCGTTTTATGCTTCTTCTCCTGTTGTAAACTCCCACGTTGCAGTCTCTTCAGCTTCATCGCTAAATGCATTGAGCCATTCCTCGGAATGCTCATTCTCTTCTTCCACTTCTGCTTCTTCTTCTGCTGTCAGCTCCAATTCGCCTTGGATAGTCATCGTCAGCTGTGACTACTCTGCTATTTCGCCTTCTGCAACACAAATTTATGCCTCCTCCTAGGCACATGGTAGGAATATCCCAATTCCCCCAATCATCAGAAGATCATCCTGATATTTCTCCTCTTTTGTCAGCTGCACCTGCTGATCTAAAACCATCTCTAAATTTATGAGACCTTCAGACAGTCTCATCTGCTCGGTCATCTCCTCTGGCTAATCAAAATTTCCCTGCTCATCCCTGCCCACCTAACAATATGGGATGTCTCTGATGCCTTCCTAGTAGACTATGAGATCAACCGATCCCACCTTCATCAGCAACCCTTGCTGAATTGAACTCTCCGCCGAGTCCATGAGACCTTCAGATGGTCCCAAATTCTCATCTCTACTCACTTGGAAGTTTAAGATGCTTTCTCTGCCCTCCTGGAAATATTCAAGATCCCACAGCGATCTCCTTTCATTGCCCATCTTTGATACCAAAATCTGCAAATCCAAGTTCCTTTGAAGAATTTAGACCCATTTCCCTGTGTAATTGTATTTACAAAATTATTGCTAAAATTATTGCTAGAAATGCATTCCTCTTGTTAAATGGGATAGATTTCTTGTTCCAAAGGATTCAAGTGAGTGGGGATTGAAAAACCTTCATCATTTTGCTAAAACACTAGCAGCAAAAAATGTGTGGAGACTTATTGTGAACTATAGTTTGTGGAGTCAGGTAATTGTTCAGAAATATATAAACTTGGCATTAGTGGAGGAGTGAATTGGCAATCCAACAAAAAAGCATAAGTATGGTTCTCTTATTTGGAAGGCTACTATTTCAGCCTTCCCAATTATTGGTAGGTGGCTTGTCTGGAAAGTGGGAAATGGACACAATGTCAAAGTGGGGGAAGACCCTTGGGTAGGTTGTGGTGAAGGGTACAGACTTCCAAAAAATGTGCTTTTGACCTTGAGAGGGAGAGGTATCTTCTATCTTTATCAGGTTTCTAACTGAATTCTTACCTCAATCTAGAGTCAGGAATGGAGGATAGCTAAGAAACTAGGGTTGGGTGGTGATGAGGCAATCACCCAGGGTGTGTATATTAGAAGCTTTAAAAAGAAAGTCATGCATGGATAAGAGAGGAAGTTGATGAATTATTTCGGTCAAAGAATCCTAGACGAGTTCAATATACACCAAAACTAGGATACAAAACCATTTGTTCCACTGAAGTTGAGCCAAAGTGGTGTTGGAAGTTGTTGTGCAAGTTTGAAGCACCCTCTAAAAGGGAAAATCTTTCTATCGCTAACCCTATATAAAAAAGTGGAACAGATTCATCACAGCAAAAGCACAAGAGGTGTAATAACCGTAAGTCGAACCCCAATTGTAAATGTAAACGTAAATGTACATATAGGCTGGTGAGCCAGGGTATTTTAGAGCTAGAGAGCCTTTGTATATATGTTTTGAGGCCAGAGTGCCTATGTGGTTATTAGGCTGGAGAGCCTGGATGCTAAAAGGCCAATGAGACTATCTTTATAAAATGTAATCATAGTCGAATATTAATAAAATGCATCACTACTGCAGACCAACTAGACGGAAAGAGTATGGGGGGCTAAGAGTCTAAGATGAGGGGCTAAGCCAAGGGGGCTTAAGCCCAAATGAATATTATATTAAGATTCCTAGAAATCTAAAATATAAAGTATGGGATATTCAATTATCCTAAGTTCCTAAGTGGGAACGTATCACCATGTGGGGGGGCCATGTAGTTCCCAACATGACAAGTGTCAAGTTGGGAACATGCACATATATTTGGGGAATTTAGTTCATTTCCTATCATTCTTTCATCATTCGATCATCATTCACTCATTATGACATCACTGTCTCCTATCCTCCGTACACACTCTAAAACCATCAGCCATACTTGCAAATGGAAAATCTTTGGAGCAGTTTCTGGGTAAATTGAGCTAAAGAGGCGGCTTGTCAGACCCATGAACTATTGAAGAAGTGGGTTGTTAGGCCCGTGAGCACTCTCTCTAGGTGAGAGAATGGCTGGGAATGTTTTTCCCAAGGTGTCAAGCTGTAACTACAGGGCTCTGAGACTTCCTATCTGGCCAGTTGTTGAAGACCTAGGAGGAAAGTGAGGCAGTCGAAGGACTGTTGAACAGAGAAGGGGCACACTTCCTAGGATGGGCATGTGGGGAATGAGGGACTGTAGGATGTCTACTAGAGTTGGCACCATATTCTGAGTATTTTGGGCTGTTGACAGACCTTAGTTGGGCTTAGGATATCCTTTTCCCTAGTGGAGTTTTAGCCCCAGCTCGGGGGTGACCTGCTGCAGAAAGTTATGAGCAACGAAGTCTATGGCTGGGAGGAAAGTCTGAGGTCTGCAGGCAATTGGTGACTATTTACAAAAATAAGTGTATTTTATGTGTTTGATTTAAATGTTGTGTTATTCCTTATGTATTTTCTATTTTAGGTTTTTCTTGTAGATATATAAATATATATATAGAGAGAGAGAGATGTTGTTGTTCTGCATAATTTTTTGCATTTGCAAAGCGTTTTAGTATATTAAATTGTTAAATTTGGCAGCATTGATAGTCATTCTCCAATGAGAGGCCATATGGGCCACTGTGAGGCTAGCCATGGAGATTTGGAGAATCAACCAGTCTTATGAGGTATTGACAAAAGCCAGGGGGAATGTACAACCTCTATGAGTCAAACCAAAAGTCAGGGGGAACGTACAACCTCTGTGAGAATAGACAGTCTAGTGCAAAAGTCAGGGGGAATGTACAACCTCTGTGAGAATAGAAAAACTAGTGCAAAAGTCAGGGGGAACGTACAACCTCTGTGATCCTAGTCAAACCTTGTGAGCCATGAGAAAAAGTCAAGGCATCTAGCAAAAGTTAGATTGAATATAAAATTCCTATGAGCTAGAAACAAATGGTATTCCTAATATTGCAAATGATATAAATGTATTGATCTAGTGCGTTGGCACGTGTAAAATTATCCAGCATGAAGAGAATTTTGAATTGCCTTGTAAAGACTCGATTTGTAACTGAAGTCTCAAGTCTAGTTCTATTTTTGAACTAAAGTGTAATGTTGATTTGTAACTAAAGTCTTAAGTCTAGTTCTATTTTCAAACTAAAGTGTAATGTTGAGTTGCAACTGAAGTATCAAGTCTAGTTCTATTTTTGAACTAAAGTGTAATGCTGAGTTGTAACCGAAGTCTTAAGTCTAGTACTATTTTCGAACTAAAGTGTAATGTTGAGTTGTAACTGAAGTCTCAAGTCTAGTTCTATTTTCGAACTAAAGTATACCCGTCTCAAGTCTAGTTCTATTTTCGAACTAAAGTGTAATATTGAGATGTAACTGAAGTCTCAAGTCTAGTTCTATTTTCGAACTAAAGTATACCAATCTCAAGTCTAGTTCTAAGTTCAAACTAAAGTATGAAGCTAAGTTATGATTAAAGCATGCAAACAAGTTACTATTTTGAGCCATACACTTCTCTTCTTCAGCCTATATAAGCAGAGGTCGACCCCTCTCTTCAATATAGTTTGATATGCAGGTTACGGGTGAAGCAATAGAGGTTGCATATCAAAGGTGTGTATCAATGGCATATCAGTGTTGTATATCAACAATGGAGGTTGCATATCAGGGGTGTATATTAGCAGCATATCAGTATTGTATATCAGCAATAGAGGTTTCATATCAGAGGCGTATATCAGCAACATATCAGTTTCGTATATCAACAATAGAGGTAGCATACTAGAGGTGTATTTCAGCAATGTCTCTTAGGTCTTTGTTAGGTCAAAGTCATCTTGGCAAGCTCTTTAAGATCAGAACATTCATGGTGGATATTTGTAAGTGATCTTACATTATTAATGCAATAAAGGAATATCGTTTACTGGGGTTTTTCTCCCTGTACAGAGTTTCCCCAGGGTATATGTGTTGTTTATGTGCATGCTTACTTATCTACATAGTTATTTATATTCGGTTATGATTTGGTATTGTTCAAATGTATTAAGCTGAAATCAAAGTGTTGAAGAAAATAAAAGAATTAATCCGCATAAGAAATCAAGCTCTAAATTTAACATGGTATCAGAGCTTAGTGTGTTTTATGTTGATATTTGTACCTTGGGAGGTGTTCCCCATGTGCTTTTGACCTCCTTAGCACATGAGGGAAACACATGACACTTTGTACCTAGTACTTTTGTCTATTTTCACTTTGACTTTGGTTAAAGTGAAATTTGGTCACTTTTGGCATAAAGTGATTATTAATTCACAAAGGGGTGAATTTGGAGACATAAGTGGACTTAGGAAACTTAACCCAAAAGTGGGTTTATGATTTAGGGATGCATGGGGAGATCTCAACCCTTGATTAGATTGAATCTCCACCATCCATTTCTAGGTTTCTTAATTTTGGTCTAAGAGGGCGCAAAGGGTCTAAGGAGGGTGCATTCTTCATGGAGAGTTTTGCTTATTGTGAGAGGAGCACTTGAGCTATGGAGATGAGATCAGTTGCATGAGGATTTTTGAGGGAGGCCGCTACCATTCCTTGTGGGAAGCTTGGAGCAACTTGCTTCATTTATTTACTGGAGCTATTCTACATTTGAGAGGGGCGCATTAGCTTGGCATGCTGATTCATTCCTGGTAGGATATCTAGCCATCAGATTGCAGTGAGGTCAGTTGCAGAGTGAGGACATCTACTGGAGCTTCATTCCTGTGGAGGTTTTTTCTGATCTAACATCACAGTTGGCAGTTGGAGCAGATTCAGTGGTTCTGGCAGTTTGCATGAGGGGCACACCATTCTAGGGCGCATTCTGTGGATTTGAGCTTGTATATATTCTATGTTGGAGTTTCTATTGTATAAGGTTCTATATTGTATTGTTTTTACTGTAACCCTTCATTTTCTTTCTTCATATATACACATAGATCTCAAACTGGTTTTCCCCAGGGGGTTTTTGTCTAGGGTCATGTTGACCAAAAATACCTGTGTCTACAAATGCATGATATTAGTTCTTAGATATGTTCATAATCATCTGTAAATGATGTATTAGGTGTCTTATGTTTATTTTAGTTGCATGTACTAATTTTTTATGACAAAAACGACATGCTAGAGCACCCAAATTGAGAACATAACCGTAACAAATCATCTTGAAAGTATTCAAATTGTTGGCTGTTATAAAACAGTAGAAAACTAAACAAGAAGACAATGAAACTTAGAGCCTTCCTTTGGTCAAAGACAAACCAAGAAAGCAAGTTGATAGGACCTAGAATTTTCACATGTTAAATGTGTTAAAGTATTTCAGCAGGTACACACAGATCCAAGCTAGCTTGATTAAGTTTCCAATGTGAAGTCCATGGAATCCTCCATTTCAGTCAAGGTAGAGGATAGGCTCAAACGAGTTGCCAACTTCAATGTGTGGAAGCTCTGGATAACAAATATCTTGCAGGAGCATGATCTTGAGCAGTATGTGACCACAGTGGTGGAGGAACCCACTACTAATGCAGGAAGAGCGGCCTTCATAAAGAGTCAAGCAAAGGCCAAGTGAATCATCTTTGACTCGGTCAAAGACAGTATAATACCTACAATGACTTTGTTAGTGACTGCCAAGGACTGTATGGATACCTTGGTGAATCTGTATGAGAAACAGGCTCCAAATTAGAAGAGGACACTTAAGCACAAGCTTAAGTATTTGAAGATGGAGAAAGGTGAATCAGTGGCATATTTTTGTTCCAGGATAGCCCAGATCAGAGACTAGATTTTGGTCACAGGGGTGATAGTGGACGATGATGATTTAGTGCAGACCATTTTTTATGGTCTTCCTTCTTCATGGGATACCTTTTTATCCAGTGTAAGTGGGAGATAGATTCAACCCACGTTTGATATATTATGGCATGATTGACTCCAGGAGGAGAGTCACACAGCTACTAGGAGCAAGCCAACGAAAGAAGAGCACTCAGCTTTAGCATCAAGATTCAAGGGAAAGAAGAAAGACACTTTCCAAAAAGGCTCTCAGAGGAAGCCAAACACTAAAGGTACATTCAAAGGCAAGAATATTGATACATCTAAGATTAAATGCTTTAGTTGTAATAAGTTGGGTCATTTTGCTAAATATTGTTTGTTTAGAAAGAAATATCCAAGGAAAGGAAAACACCATGCCTCAACTGCTAAGGATGATGAATCCGAAAGAAATCAGAAAAGTCATTCTAATGAGAAAGAAAATAGAAAAGAATATTACTTGGTTTCTGCCTTATCTAGTTCAGTTTTCACGGGGCCAAAAACTTGGTTAATAGACAGTGGTGCATCAAAGCACATGACAAGGTACGAGGAGATCCTCTCAGATTTTGAGACAAAATCTTTTGCAGAGCATGCTGAGCTTGGGGATGACAAATGTTACAAGATAGAGGGAGTAGGCTTTATCTCCTTCAGATTGGAATCTGGGGCTAGACTTCATGTTGATGAAGTATTATATGTTCCAGAGCTCAAGAAGAATATAATATCAGTTGCAACCCTTGAGGACAAGGGATATTGGGTGATCTTCAAGGATAGGAAGGAACTACTATGGGCTAAAGGTAGCCACTTAAGTACAACAGAACCCATTGGAACTTACAGTGGAGGATTGTACGTCGTGTCAAGACAGTCAGTTCAAGCATTGGCTCATGATGTGACTAGCTCCAACGAGTTGTGGCACAGAAGACTTGGACATCTTCATTACAAAGCTCTTCCAGATCTACAGAACATGGTATGTGGAATGCCCTCTATTTCTCTTAGTAAAAATGAAATTTGTAAGGGATGCATGCTAGGTAAAAATATAAATAAAGAATTTCCTAGTAGTGACAATAGAGCTCAAGGCATCTTAGATCTGGTTCATTCTGATGTATGTGGTCCCATGTCATCTCCCTCACTCTGTGGTTGTTTATATTATGTCATTTTTATTGATGATTACTCAAGAAAATGTTGGATATATTTCCTTAGAGCTAAAAGTGACACATTTGATAAATTCAAAGAGTATAAAGCCTTTATTGAAAAGAAGATAGGGAAACACATCAAAATCCTTAGAACAAACAATGGAGGAGAGTTTGAATCTCTCCAGTTTGAGGATTTCTGCAAGTCAGCAGGAATCAAGAGACAGTTGACCATGAAAAAAAAGACAATTTATGAGGCAGTGAAAGCAATGATGTTTGACTAGGATCTGCCAAATTCTTTATGGGCAGAAGCTACCTCCACTGCCGTGTATATTCAGAACAGGTGTCCACATGCTATCTTGAAGGACAAAAATCCTCAAGAGATATTCTCAAGAATCAAACCTGAAGTAGGGAATCTAAGGATATTTGGGTGTCCTGTGTATATTCATCTCCCTAAGGAAAAGAGGACAAAGATGGAACCCTCAGGCAAGAAAGGGGTTTTTGTGGGGTACAGTGAGAACTCCAAGGCTTACAGGATTTATGTACCAGGTCAGAGGAAAATAGAGGTAAGCAGAGACGTGACTTTCCATGAGGAAGCCGCATTGAAGAAGCAGATAAATTACAAGTATGGAAGGATGCCATGCTTGAGGAATACAAGTCTATTATAAAGAACAATGTTTGGGACATTATGCCGAGGCCAAAAAACAAATCAGTGGTTTCTTCCAAATGGATCTATATGATCAAATATGCAGTTGATGGAAGTGTGGAAAAGTTCAAAGCAAGATTTGTAGCCAGAGGCTTCACTCAGAAAGAATGAATTGACTACGAAGAGACTTTTTCCCCTGTAGCCAGGTATACCTCCATTTGAACTATTATTGCTTTAGCTCCCGTTCTTGGTTGGAAGCTACATCAGATGGATGTAAAAACAACATTCTTGAATGGAAAGATTTAACATGAGGTCTTTTTGGAACAACTAGATGGTTTTATACTGCACAACGAAGGCACACATGTATGCAAACTAAGGAAGGCCTTGTATGGTCTAAATAAGGCTCCCAGAGTCTGGTATGACAGGATTGATGGCTTTCTTAAAAGCCTGGGCTTTTAGAAAAGTGATGTTGATGCAAATATGTACTTCAAGGTAAGAGGTAACCAACCTATTATACTAATCTTGTATGTTGATGATCTCTTTCTAACAGGAGATGAAGGGCTAATAACCTATGTGAGAGGGAGCTAACCTCAAAATTTGAGATGAAAGACTTAGGCCTGATGCATTACTTCCTAGGATTGGAAGTATGGCAAAGACAGGGCGAGATATTTCTGGCACAAGGAAAATACACAATGGATGTACTAAAGAGGTTTGGTATGATGAATTGCAAAGCCATGTCTACTCTGATGGTTACTAACCTGAGGAAGCTACATGATTCTGATACAGGTTCAGATTTGGTGGATCCCACCATGTATAGACAGCTGATTGGATCATCGATGTACATGATCCACACTAGGCTAGATATATGTTATGCAGTGATTTCAATGAGTCAGTTCATGACTGAACCGAGACAAAGAAACTGGATGGAAGCAAAGCACATCTTGAGATATCTCAGAGGGACAATTACTTATGGTCTGAGATATACATCCAATGGTGTTTTATTTCTGCATGGGTATGCAAATGCTGACTAGGCAGGAAGCCCAGTGGATCAGAAGAGTACTTTCGGATGCTGCTTCAGTTTAGGATCCGTTATGATCTCTTGGTCAAGCTAGAAGTAGGGATCCATTGCACAGAGTACAGTAGAGGTTGAGTACATTTCAACAAGTGATGCTAGTAGGGAAGCAATATGGCTCAGAAAATTGGTTTCTGGGTTGTTTGGTGACAAGCTCGAGACGGCGGTGGTTCACTGTGATAATCAAAGTTGCATAAAATTGACAGAGAACCCGGTATTTCATGATAGGTCAAAACATATTGACATGAGGTACCACTACATCCGAGACTTGGTCCAGAGAAAAACTGTAAAGTTACAGTACATAACCACAAGCGAGCAGGTAGTTGATATCTTGACCAAGCCTCTGACCTCGGGACAGTTTGTGTAGCTGACAGACAAGCTGGGTGTGGCTGAGAATGACTCCCTCACTGAGAGGGAGTGTTAAATTTGGCAGCATCAACTGTCATTCTCCATTGAGAGGCCATATGGGCCACCCTGAGGCTAGCCAGGGAGATTTGGAGAATCAACCAGTCTTGTGAGGTATTGACAAAAGCCAGGGGGAAAGTACAACCTCTATGAGTCAAACTAAAATTCAAGATGAACGAGATGCTATGTGAGTCTAATGCAAAAGTCAGGGGAAACGTACAACCTCTGTGAGCATAGACAATCTAGTGCAAAAGTCAAGGGGAACATACAACCTCTGTGAGCATAGACAGAATAGTGCAAAAGTCAAGGGGAACATACAACCTCTGTGAGCCTAGTCAAACCTTGTGAGCGATGAGAAAAAGTCAAGGAATCTAGAAAAAGTTAGGTTGAATATAAAATTCCTATGAGCTAGAAACAAACAATATTCATAATATTGCAAATGATATAAATGTATAAAACAACAAGTGTAATGTTGATTTGTAACTAAAGTCTAGTTCTATTTTTGAACTAAAGTGTAATGTTGAGTTGTAACTAAAGTCTCAAGTCTAGTTCTATTTTTGAACTAAAGTGTGATGTTGAGTTGCAACTGAAGTATCAAGTCTAGTTCTATTTTTGAACTAAAGTGTAATGCTGAGTTGTAACTGAAGTCTTAAGTCTAGTTCTATTTTCGAACTAAAGTGTAATGTTGAGTTGTAACTAAAGTCTCAAGTCTAGTTCTATATTCGAACTAAAGTATACCAGTCTCAAGTCTAGTTCTATTTTCGCACTAAAGTGTAATATTGAGTTGTAACTGAAGTCTCAAGTCTAGTTCTATTTTCGAACTAAAGTATACCAATCTCAAGTCTAGTTCTAAGTTCGAACTAAAGTATAAAGCTGGGTTATGATTAAAGCATGCAAACAAGTTACTATTTCGAGCCATACACTTCTCTTCTTCAGCCTATATAAGCAGAGGTCGACTCCTCTCTTCAATACAGTTTGATATGCAGGTTACGGGTGAAGCAATAGAGGCTGCAAATCAGAGGTGTATATCAGCAGCATATCAGTGTTGTATATCAGCAATAGAGGTTGCATATCAGAGGTGTATATCAGCAGCATATCAGTGTTGTATATCAGCAATAGGGGCTGCATATCAGAGGCATATATCAGCATCATATCAGTGTTGTATATAAATAATAGAGGCAGCATATCAGAGGTGTATTTCAGCAAGGTCTCTTAGGTCTTTGTCAGGTCAGAGTCATCTTGGCAAGATCTTTAAGAGTAGAACATTCATGGTGGATATTTGTTAGTGATCTTACATTTTTAATGCAATAAAGGAATATCGTTTGTTGGGGTTTTCCTCCCTGTACAGGGTTTCCCCAAGGTATATGTGTTGTTGATGTGCATGCTTACTTATCTACATAGTTATTTCTATTCGGCTATGATTTGGTATTGTTGAAGTGTATTATGTTGTAATAAAAGTGTTGAAGAAAATAAAAGAATTAATCCACATAAGAAATCAAGCTCATAATTTAACATAAATTGGTATTGGAGTTGAAATTTTGGTGTGGAATAGCCCAACTTGGAGCTGGGGATGCTACAATGGGCATCTTCCAGGCTCAGGTCTCCTCAAAGAATCTTGGACGAGGTCAATATACACCAAAACTAGGATACAAAACCATTTGCTCCACTAAAGTTGAGCCAAAGTGGTGGTGGAAGTTGATGTGCAAATTGAAGTGCCCTCTGAAAGGGAAAATATTTTTATGGCTAGCCCTGTATAACAAAGTGTTGACCTGGGATAATCTACAGAAGAGAAGGAGAAATGAGCCTGGCAGACATCCCTTGTGCTTTTGCTGTGATGAATCTGTTCAACATCTATTCCTAAAATGTGGTTATGTGGGCCAGGTCTGAAAAGTAATGGATATTTTGACAGGACAGAAAATGTTTTGGAGAGGGGACATGATTGAGGAAGCTATAGAAATATGGATTAGGAATCAAGACACTGATAGGAGTAAAATCTCTACCAATCATTTTTCTTTTGGGTATTTGGTTAGCCATGAATTCATCCATATTTGAAGAAAGGTTCATCGTGCCTTTTCTATCAGCTACTCAAAGCTTCAATATCTTAAAAAGTATTCCTCGGAAAAAAATTGTGAAGGCTCCAAGACAAATTATTAAGGAGGTCATAGATAGATCTAGGAGTTGGTTATGCTTTGATGGGGCAACACAAGGGAATATTTTGGTATGTGGCACAACTAGAATTATTTATATATATGAGTCTCATACTGTGAATTTTAGGGCTGGTTTGGGACATGGAACAAATTATTTTGCTGAGATAATGGTGCTAAAGATGGCCTTGATTTTAGCTGTAGAAAATAATACCTCTCATCTTCAAGTCTCTGGTGACTCAATGTTGGTGATCAAATGGCTAACTGGAGAATATCAGATGGACAACTTTCTTCTCCAGCCAATATTAGATGAAATTAATGCTCTAAAATATCTTTTCACATATGTATCTTGCCAGCATGTTTACAGAGAAAGAAACAAGATAGCCCATGAGCTGTACAAAAAAGGACTGCAATTGGCCACTGAGCAATGGGTGTTGATCGAATAGATGAATGGGCTCTTCCAAGAATCAGAGCACACTGCTTGTTTATAAAATATGATTGAAGATCTTAGTTAGGAGTCAATGATAGATGCTGATATTTTTTGGATGATGTACTTAATGTTTCTGTGTTTAATGTAAGGCTTATAGCCTGTTTCTGAACTTTGAGATGAAATGTACAGGATGTAAATGGAGGATCGTATGGTGAGACAAGTGAGACCAGAACTATGGGGCTTCTAATACATTTAAATTTTTTGAGAACTCTTTTTTTGGGGGCATATTGAAGAACTTTAGGGAGGATCTATTTGTTTTAGTTAAGACAAAAACATGACACATATTTTTTTCTATACTGTAAAATCCTTACTCGAAATGTTGTAACAACATTTATGGAATGTAATCTCTCTTTATATAATAAAATTATAAATTTTTTCCATGAAAATAAAAAATAAAAAATAAAAATATAGAAATAAGGCAAACCACTTATAGTTGAATGCCCTTCTGAACACTGACTTGCAGTCCTTCCTAGAGTTTATGCTTCTCACTGAGATATAGTAAAGGAGAGATTTTATCTCAAAACCAGAGATTTCTGGTCTCTTTATAACATCAACCAGTAACAATTACAATTAAAATCTATACAAAATAAAAATTACAATTAAAAGCTATACCAGACTCTTAGATGTTTGTTGAAAATAGTTCAACTCTAATAATAATAAGACTATATTTTTATTGAGCTATAATTCCTCTGCATTTAAAGTCCATTTCCAACATTAGACAGACTTTTCACTACCTAACTAGCTGTTATTTTTTTATAGTTAACTTATTATAGCTTTTAGAGAACTGTTTTTTAATGCAGGCAAAGATGGCATGAGTGGTAGAATGTATGCGCCTACCTGAAGGGTGACAAAATTCCAAATCAGTAAGTCCAGCACCAAACCGATCTCGCCCTCATCTTCAAATGCCAACTCCAAACGTGAGGATGGAAATAATGAGAAAACACCAACATCATCGGCCATATGATTTTGTCTCTGCCATGTAACATAATAAACCCATGGTAAAAAGCAGAAGATAACCAAGCGCTACACGCTGCCTGCTATGAAAACTAGATTCTAACTTGTTGTTGCTATAAACAATAAACAAAGACTTAAAGAGAAATTCACTGGTTGTTAATATTAAAAACCAGATGATTTCATATTTCTAAAAATTAACCACATTACCTACAGGATTACCTCGTTGTTTTATTTTCAGATCACTGTTGCCATTATCGCGGTTAATCCTGATCCTGTTCATGTCGATCTCTCTCCACAAAGATTCCAGAAAACCTGTAAATTTTAAATCATAATCAATAATAGTAAATCACAAATATGGAAAAAAAAGAGATCCATCCGAGTTCTACTTACTTGAGACATCGGTAGAAGATTCACCCTCTGGAAATCGGTAGAAAAAATGGTTGAATCGTTCTTTGGTCTGCTTGATGATGTTCATTCACGCTTCCTTCACCCTGCTTTCTTTTGAATGCCCTGTCAAATATCCAAGAGCCTCCATTCCCACTGCCACTCTCACTCTTGTAGAAACCCTCCAATGCCTATTTCATCCCCTGGTTGATTCCTTTTGATTTTCAGAAGCAGATTACAGAAAAAGATTTGATGAGTTCGTTACAAATTATGGCCAGTCTGAGAGGTTCGTTGTCTGAGAATCTCTTATATCACCTCCCTTTCGCATTCTAATCCCTTCATTTTTTGTGTCGAACCATAAGAAGCTGGGGAAAAGGGAAAAAGCAGAACCAGGGAAAAGGGAAAAATCAGAACCATAAGGAGCCGGGGAAAATGGTAAAAAGCAGAACCATAAAGAGCTGGGGAAAAGGGTAAAAAGTAGAACCAGAAAAAGCAAGTAAAAGATACTTTGTTTTATCCAGCTAACTAAATGCAAAATGTGCGAAGGAATTGGTTTGCTACTAACACAGAAAGAGAAAGTGGATGTTCATTATATGAATACCTCGATCTGTGTGTCTTCTCAGCTACACTTCATGAGAAAATGTTTAGATGATTATTTAAACCTAGAATTATATTCACAAATATATGTTTATGGATTATATGTTTTGTTTGTATTGAGATTTATTTTTTATTTTTATAGTTAGTAAATTTATTTAGAAGATGGGGATATGTATATTTTTCATTCTCTATAAAAAGTAAAGAAAAAAAAATTGGTAAATTTATTATAATTCAGTGTTTTATCCGATCTTAAGAAAAGTAAGAGTTTATTTAAATTTATTTAAAATATTATTTAGATTTCTTTTCATAAATCTATGTTTATGTTTATGGATTATATGTTTTGTTTGTATTAAGATTTATTTTTTATTTTTAAAGTTGGTAAATTTATTAGGCCTGTCAAAGGAAGCTTTGTAGCTAGAATATGTAGTTTTTATTGTTCAAGAATATTTCGATAACGAGTTTCTGGAAGAAATGATTTTTTTCTCTATAACTCTCCTCAATTCATAAAAAGAGATCGGTTTGTAAGTAGGGAGAAATGGTTTATGCTTTTGAAAGTATATGTTTTGAACAAGATGTATAGATGTAAAAAGAGTAGTCTAATTGTTTTATTTTTGGTTATTTTTTCTGTTTGATTTTGCTAATGTAAAAGCATATGTTTTGTACTATTTATGGATGTAAATTTAGTGGTATTGAAAAGAATGAGGAGGAAAGTAAACATGAAGAGTGATATGGAAATTTATTTAGAGGATGGAGATATGTATATTTTTCTTTTTCTTTTTATAGAATATAAAGTAAAAAAAAAAATTGATAAATTTATTAGTGTTTTATGTGATCTTAAGAAAAGTAAGTTTATTTAGATTTCTTTAAAATATTATTTAGATACTTGAAAAGAATTAAGAGAAGCATAAGGTGCTATCCTCCAATAAGGTTTGACTCATCACTCTTATTTAAGGTTCACAATGACAAGATAATGGTTTGTAAGGGGGCAGACTTCCACTCTTTCCAGATGTCTGTAGATCTTGGGTCGTTCACTGTTTCCTTACTTGTGAGAAACATGAGCTCTTAGTGAATCAAAACTTGGTTTTAGGTTTTTCTCTAAGACCAAAAGGTGTTTTAAACCTATATGGTATCCACGAGAGAACTCATTCCTAAGACTACTTCCACTGGGATCATGTGCTTTTGAAAAACATTTGGTCTTAATCCCATACATGAAATGAGACACTACCCCGATAATAATTTGTTCTCAGAATATATGTCAATGATAACTTAAAATTAGAATTTTTTTCATAAATATATATGTTTTTCTTTATGATTGTGGAGTTTTAAAAAGAAATATTTAATTACAAAACACATCTTATATCTATGGTGCATGTGTGTTTTTGTAAGTGAGTGTCTATATATTACCTTTCATAAACAGTATTTACAGTCATGGCATCGATAATGATGAGTCTCATACCTTGAACTACCCCAAAGGGAAACCAATTCAGTCCAGTGTGAAAAATTGAATTGTTGTCAAAAAATGGTGCTAAAAAAGCAGTGCTCAATTGTTTAGGTGACTTCTTGCCATGCAGGGCCCAATTAACAAAAATACTAATATGCATGAAGAAAAAAAAGATAGATCTAAAACCTAAAACTAGAATTAATGTTGTTGGCCTCAAGATGGTGCGATGTTCTACATCAAGATTACCCCAACATTTCCCATCATCTCTGGAACTGCTTCTGTCAGGCTGGCCTCTGGAGTGAAAAGAGTGTGCAGTAGGGATGCCATGCTTTCCCCTCGGCAGTCCATCAAGTCAAGTGTGAACCTCATGTCTTTTAGCTCATGTCGTGGGTCCAAGACAAGATTATGAAGAATGAGAATTGAATCCAACAACCATGAACAGTCCTCACAGTGTTGACTCATCACCAAAGGAGTCGACGAAGGTTATGTTACTCGAGGATTTTTTGGCGAAGTAGTCGGATGAGAGGAGGAGGGTTCATTCTGAATTGGTCCTAAAGAAAAGCCCAAGGATTTTTCATGGTTATCAAACCATTCAACATGGCACGACCACGGAGAGTGCCAAGGCCCTAGAGTGCATGAACCAATGGAGGATGGAGACAAAGAAGAGCCCTCTGGACCAACAATGCGTGAACTCCCAACCACATTCCTATTCG
>JZKD02S1810918.1:175731-191791 GCA_000966675.3 Picea glauca
AGATTACTCTATCCAAAATCGAACCATTGTTTGATATCAAAACAGGCATTTATAGCCCTTACAAACAGTTACATAGATCCTAAAAACATGGATCTGTTATTAAATAAAAACAGTTCTATTCTATTTAAAAAACTTTGAAATTAAAGTCTTCAACAACTGATCTGAGTGGTCAATCTGTCTTCAGTCTTCAAAATTGCCATTTGCCTCCTCCATCTTTCAGCATCTGCAATGTGGTGAAGTAACATGACACCTGTATATGACTGTTTAAATTTCCAATATTCATGGCCGAGTTTTTAGGAAATGGTTTTGAATGTGTAACCAAAATCCCTTGAATCCCTGAGGTTGAACTTCTTGTATGCGATTTAACAGTCCACTGATACGTTGGCATATCTTCAAAACATGTTTGAAATAAACTGTTGCATTTTCGGCCTCAAAACTTGCTTGCCCAGCTTTCAACAGTGCAACCGTTTGATTTTTTCATGGGTTAGTTGTTGAAAGCTGTCTCTTTCCACAGCTAATGGGTAATGAAATAGTAGCCTGACGCTATTGAAAGTCCCGATAGTGCACAAAAAGAGTTTCACCTTCGAAACTGATTTCAAACCAAAATCAATGGGCATCCGATTTCTCACCTTGCATGTTGACTGCAACTTGAGCAAGGACTTTCAGGTCTGAATGAGATTTTTGTTTCAATTTTTGCTTTAACCTCCTGATCTGCCTTTTGAGGCATTTGGTAAGCCACCACAAGTTGTTGTAGTCTTTGGTGAGATTTTTCTTTCTCTTTTTCTCTTTAACTCTCTCCTTGGCCAATCTTTCAAATGCTACATTTGTCTTGGCAAAGTTATCAGAGAATTTTTTGTACCTATCCTTAATCACCCGCTCCAAGACCTCTTGCTGGGAAATCACTTCCTTCAAATGTTTGATCCTTCGAGACTTATTTGACCTAGGGTTTTTTTATGATTCTCCCTGCTCTATCTGACTGAGAATTTCAAAGTTCTGTGCACATTCAGCTGATTGCTCAGAACTCTTGATGACAGGGTGTTGTTCTTGCTGCTCAGAGTCTGAATTTGAATAAGGTAGGTTAAGTACATTCTTCCCTGTACTCTGCTTTGTGGGATGCCCTGTATTCTGTTGTGTAGTATGCTCGGTGGTCTGATCAAATTTCAATTTTCTCTTCAACCTGTGGGACTTTGTTCCAGATATTCTGTCCTCTGAAGGCCCTGGCAAGGCCCTTCTTCTCCTTGAGCTGCTCTGAGGAGAAAATTGCTTCTTTGAACCTGCCATCTGTTCATTTGCAGTCCGATTCTGAGTTTCAAAACCTTCCCAGAACAGGAAGTGCTCCCAACTCCTCTCCTGTTGTTTCAATTATTGCAGAATAATCAATTTTATGAGGCCAAGGTGACATAGGGTAGTTTTCACGCTCAAGGGTTGAGCTATAATCCTCTTGCATACCTTAGTCAAACTATGATATAAGAAATAAGGCAAATTGATGGGGGTTTTACCTGTGAAGTGATCCATGAGTTTAAAGTGGTACATCATCAATTTATCATATCTTCCTTCTGAGGTGATGTATAATTGAATGCCTTTGAATAATTCTTGCCACTCTTAATCTAGATATGAAATGAGCATACCTTTTCTCCACACTTTATGCTTGTACCCCTCTTTCAAATAGACCCTAAAATCCAGATTCTTAGGAGCGGTGGTTTTAAACCATTTTTGACCAGTTCTTGGCAATCCTATAGCTGCGGCAATGACAGCTTCATCCACTTTGATTTCCATAGAGCCGACGCGTGCTTTATTGCCATCGAACATCTGAGCGAAGGCTTCAGCTGTGTCCTGATGGCACCCAACTTGTAACCTTTCTGCAAATTCCATACACCCTGCATTTGCAAAATGCCTCTGAACCTTAGGGTGTGATTGTAGAAATGATAAGTTGTCCAGTTCTCATTTGAGTAAAGCGCCACTGCGTTTTCTTACCATTGTGTAGATCAGAAAATTGAACAATTGTAACCCCTGTGACTATCAGTCGAGCCAAGGTTCTGCGCTGTTGAAAGCAGTTCGGGCTTCAGCTCTATTTTGAATCAAATGAAAATTGCAACAGTGTTTTGGAAACAATTTGTGATATGAAACCTATGTTTGATTTGATGGTGTCAGGCCGACGGTACCTCCTATGTACCTGTGTAGCCGAACACGATCTTTCCATTCCGGATGTGATGAGGGTTGAGCGTGGGTTCTGGAACGAATTCAAATTACAGTCATATCCTGACATGCATGATTTAGTTTCTATGATTGCCCACTCCTATCAGCACATGCCTTGGATTTACTCTGACGTGGGGGGTGATCACATCATCATTGCTGCCATACGTGGATATCACACACGTGATTCCCGCTTCGTGCAGCAACGGCCCGTGGAAAACGCCTCTACCAAATGCTCACTTGTCACTTTCACCAGCGCGCGACCCCTTTGAAAGCCCCTGTTAGCTGTGGAAAGTATGCACTTTCCACAGCGCACCTTTTTGTAGAAGACACTCCTTAGCTGTGGAAAGCATGTACTTTCCACAGCGCGCCACCCGCGAACCGATTGTCAAACCATTTAAGATTTGTCACTTTCAACAGCGCGTCAACTGATGAAAAGAGCTCCTTAGCTGTTGAAAGTGGGCACTTTCCATAGTGCACAATGAATTTTTGGAAACACGTTCGCTGTGGAAAGTGAAACATGACAATTTTGCAAAAGAAGACTTTATGGGTCAATTATTTTCTAGGACAAACCAAAACGAAAAATTTTCTCAGCTATAAAAACTTAAAAGTAACTTGAAGACACTACCAAAATCCATGATATCCACTACAAAACTCAACTGAAAGAACGGTTTCATTTTGGGAGTTAACACAAGGAAAGGGAAATGTGAACTGCTTGCTGAGAAGACATTTGTTGAAGATTAAGAAATGTATTGCCAAGTGTCCATATCATTTGTATCGCATCAATATGACTTCTTTCATGTTCTTTGTGTATTTTTCTGAATGCACTTGTCATAGATTTGTCAATCTTCATCATATACGAGGTATAGTACGATGATGCAACATATGCATTCAACACATACTATGCATCTGTATTTGCTTTCCACATAACTGACATGTCCTTGGAGAAACTGTTGTTCCAAATATGGGAGAGTTTTCTTTTAAGGAAAAGTGTTGGTTGCCTAAGCGTACATTGTATGGCTTGGATGTACTCATCTTCTGATAGATTTACATGTATCAAGAAGGCATCAAAGCTCATCATTTCGTCAAATCCTCCTTGTTCTAGAAATGTGAACAAGGATTTAGATTTCTCAACAACATTGTTCGCTAAACTAACCGGTTCTATGATTCTTGTAGCTCTCATTGGCAGCATGGGAAAGTTGTATCTACAATGCGAGTTTTTTCGTTTTCTACAACTTCTTGTATGGTAATGTCTATGGACTTTCGCAAGTTCTGGATCCAAATGATCTGTGTTGCATGTTATGTATTTATCCACAAATTGTTCGATCTCTGAATTGTTATCAACTCCATAGACCGGTGTACCCTCTATCCAAAACAATGTGTGGTCCTGTTCATTTCCCCTATTCTAGAATTCAGTCACAAAAAATTAGTCCGATATTTTTCCGAAAAATGTTTCATCATGGCATATCAATTGTCTCAAAGCATTTATTCTATGTCTATAGTATCGAGTACATGTCACTGGGTCTTTTCTTATGAGGTAGTCAATGTCCTTATTTTTCAGTGTATCGGTTTCTTTTTTACATTTCCTGTTCCTATGCAGGTAAGATATGACAGCCACCAATTGATCCCAACAATGCTCTGCACTTGTAAATGTGATGAAAAATGTTGGCGGGCCCAATTGTCGAATCATCGCAAAAATATTTTTTTTGTTTTGTTGCAAATAGTCAAGAGAGGTGCAGATGTTCTTGAAATCTATGTATCCAATATCAGATTTCAGAATTTTTTCTAGGTTTACTTTATACTTCACATCCTTGGCCAACAACTTTCTTCCTTGTAACTGGCCTTTTCTTATTCAGACCCACATGCAGGACAAAACTTGCTCTATTATTATGTGCATTATTTTGAAAATCTTTTTTGTTATGTGACAGGAGAAGAAACCGCTTGAATGTAGCAGCTCCCATTGGACTATTTTATGATAACTGGATCATTATGTAATATCGGTGCCACGTGGATCTCCATAGAAGAGTGTTGGAAATTTCATTTCCTCGGAAAATTTGTCCTTGAATATTCCAAGTGGACACTTCCCCTCGCCAAGTGAAATTTTGATAATTTTGTCTTGCAAGTCACGAATTCACTATGAATCAGTGAATCCATGCACCAATGTTTCAACAGGTGTTTCATTCTCTGATTCATCACCTGTATCAAAATCACTAGGATTTTCGAGAGTGTTTGCAAAGTTGGCATGTTCTTCTGTGAGAACACAGTTCCAGTTGCCATTTATACAAATGTTCTCTTCTTTGTACAGGGCCCTGGAATATAATTCCTTTAATGCTTTCATAACAGCATGCACACGTACTTTTCCTGTATGATACACATTTTTGTATTGCAAGCGTATTTTCAAAGCCACAACGATTGTAATTGTATTGTTAATGAATTGTGGCAACACTTTTTGCAAAACATCTAACTGAACAGGCACATTAATAATTGACCCTGTTAAGCCCATCTGGGGTCGTTTATAGCCCCAAGGTTTGATTTGAGCAAATTCAATCCGCAGAGACACAAGTCTCTCCTCAAGTTCTGTAAGTGCACTTACATATGCTAGTGGTGTATTACATCTTATTCACTCATGGGTTGCAAACTGTGGCAGTTTTCCATTTTCAACCGATCGTTTGCATGGAAGACAAACTTTCCCATTGGAAAATGGTTTATCATGCGCTGTCAACCAGAGGTATTCTTCTTGCAAATCAGGTGTGAAAGACTTACTATTTCTTGAAAAAATCAATTGTTCAAAAATTACACATGCAATGGAAGGAGTGTCTTTCATTTGTTTCATGTAGATCTGTCTTGCATTTTTCTTTTGCAGGGAAGTATGGGTACAAACTCTTTCCTAGTTTTCATTGGTACTACTACATGGTGTTGCTTGTAGATCACGAACTGGCACAGTTTCATGACCATTGCGGGATATGTGATCGCACCTATTTATGTTATGTTCTGCATGAACAAATTTCTTTCCATTGTGATATGTGAGTTTCTCTCTAAAAGGAAGTGTAGCAATACATTTTTTTCTCTCGCACATGACCTTTTTCAAGTTGTGGTAACTTACTCTAGGTTTCTTGCCCAAGGGTAGGATGAGATGGTGGCAATTGGGATGAATTTAACTCTCACCCAGATTCTTAGAAACTACTTTACATTTTTTGTTCAAGGACTCTATGGCCTTATCACAAGTCGGATGAATTTGATGAATAATTTTTTTCAAATTGTGATAACTTACTCTGTGTTTTTTGTTTAAGCCCTCTATGGCCTCATCACAACTGTCATGAATTTTACGCATTTTTTTTTTGTTCAAGCCCTGTCTTCCCATATTGCAACTGGGAGGAGCCTCATTTTCACTAAAAAGCATTCCACGCATATGCAGATTCAATGTCATTTGGGTGGCATGGACAATCAACCCTGAAATACCGATATGTCCAAGCAAAGGTTCATAATGGATATGTGTTGTATCTATTTTCAATGAGAGGATGTCAATCATTCGATCGTGATTTGAAATGGTAACCCAAGAATGGACAGTGCCATTTGGTAAGGGTGACCAGACCTGGATATTCACCCTGAATATCATAGACAACCATTGCAAACAAAATCTGCAACCATCCATATTCCTTTTTTCATATGGAAGCGCCATGTTCACAAGGTATTCATGCCAACTTCCAACTATCGGCATATTTTCTACGAGATATGGGCAAAGGTGTTGATGCAAGCACCTAAAAGCCTATTGGTTGTCGCCTTTAATCACATTACAAAAGGATTGTACAATGTAAAGCCACAATGACTGAACATCGAACTCCGTTGCCACCAAACAACAAATTGCATTTAACAGACTATCTCCACAGCAAGACACAACATTTGTTGCCAGTTGTAAACCATGGCAATCTATGCCATGGAAAACTTGTTTCCATTGCAATTGAAGTTCTTTGCAAGAAATGAACAAGTAGATATGAGAACCTTCTATATTGCATATGGACATTTTTATGTACAACAGTGGTTCATAATTCCCACTGAGGGAATTGGCATCATGGAACAAGATGCAATACAGATTGTCTGATGCAGTTTTGTTGAATAGTAGATATCTTGTTTTTCTTGTCAATGACCATATGCCAACTGATATATTCAGCTAGTTAGATAGCCACCGTATAAAAAATGTATCTCCCCAAAGTCCCCTCTGTTGTGCAGGCATAATTGGAGATGCAGACAACCACATCTTTGAAAAATATGTAGCGACATCATGTATTCCATGCAACTGCAAAAGAAAATCAGATTCCATTTCATATTCATAGGACTGCAAAGCCTCAACATTTCCATTTTTAAAACAGGTCAAGAAATAATCTATCAATCCATTGCGTAACTCGATCGATGAATACCAGAAATGGAATAGAACCTGGAATGTATCGAAAAGACAATCCCCAACAGTATACGAGAATGCATCCAATCTAAAAAGCCCATTGCTATGCAAAACCACGTCAATGTTGTCATGTATAATGGACTGTGTACCTATTTCATACGACTCAATATCTATTACTTCTTTCATCTCTTCAACTATCTTTTTCAAGTTGTTTGCTACATACTTTCAGTTTCTATCAAAATAGAGAAAAGCAGAGGAAAAAAATAAAAGGTAGCAAAATAAAAAAGGAAAGAAAAATAGCACACCAATCCCCATATGTATCTTTCAACCTTCTTCTTCTCAACTTGAATCCCCCCTATTCCCCATACCAGATGAGAAGAAAATAGATGACATTGGAAACTTAACCAATAGAAGAAAGAACGCAAATAAATAAAACCATGACCTTACTCGGCAGAAAGAGAACAGGTAGACGCAGTTTTTCGATCCACAGAATAAAAGCATACCCTGCGTCTACACCCCACCCGATGGTTCCCTCTTCTGATAGCTCCCAACTATTTTTCGTAAATCCCTATGCATTGCAATTTTCAAAAAACTTGTGGACGCAAGCAAATTTTGGAAAACCTATGGACGCGACAACCAGCATATGAAGACGCATGATTTCTAGGAATAGAAACTAAGAGCACAAACAAATATGGTCTGCAATAGAATTTGGAGGCAGGAACTCCCACCATTGGAAAACAACAAGAACATGGAAACTTACCCGTCAACAAAGGATGAAAAGAGATCAGCCCCAAAAAAACTTCAAACTGCAAGAATAGGTCCAACAAATTGCAAAGTTGAAGAAAAACAAACTAGTGAACAACCACAAAAAGCTCGAACTGCAACTGCAGGACCTCAACTTTGCAAAGTTGAATCAAACAAGAACCATAATCATGGAACGAAGCAACGAACAAGGATCAAGCACTGGAGCATCGATTCTGACCATGAACAAAACTATATTGCAACGCATCTGTACAATAAACATTTAAGACTGCCAGAGTTGTTAGGTAAACAATTAAGACTGTCAGGACCCTCGAAGGGCGTAGGCCTGTGAAAGCATTTAAGAAAATATGAAGCGTGGCAGGCCTGTTCTCTCGAAGCACGCAACAATAAAGAAAAAATCACACATAGCAATATGGTAGAGAATGTATTCTACCCAGCAGAAAATGCTAAGGGAAACATTCGAACTAATGTTAGCATTAATCCACCTTCGACCAATGCATAATAAAATATATGATTCAAAAAGACCATATACTACAAAATACTTTGGATATGCCAACATATTTAACATTGGGAATAGCGAAGGCAACAATAAGACCTCCAATCCGTTGTCCAATCAGATCTTGACAAACATGATACTTTTTATTATATAAAAATGGATGTTTTCACTTCCCTTGTTCCAACAATACATAATATGGAAATATTTTTGGTAAATGCACAATCTAATACCAGGTCAACGATTTATCAATCGCTATAGTCCCTCTATACCTACGACAGGGACTAATAAAGATTTAAAGTTATATAAACCCTCAACCTCTCATTTATTATGTAATTTTTTTCCTAATTAATAAAAATATATACATATAAAACATTAGTAAAATTACATTACTGAAATTAACAAATACCACCTTATATTTTTCTAGACTTACATTTCAAAATTAAATTTATGCATGTAAAATTGTTCACAACACATACATACAATTTGGAATGACGCTACTACACAAAGCTCCAACATAGAAATATATCATTGAAATGGGAATTACAATTATTATCAACATTTCATAAATAACAAATATAAAGAAAATATTTTAAAAAAATTGTATTATAATTCATGTACAATACATCTAACAAATTATTCAAAATTCAATGCTTTATTATATAAAATGCAAGTGAATCGAATTTCATCACCACTCACTAGCTTCTTAAATACCATTACAATTATTTTTTTAAATAAAGTAAAGTTTTTAAATTAATAGAGGAAGTTTTTTTTTCTTCATTAAAATAAATAAATTATCACTTTTATATAGAATTTTTTTATTCATTTTCATACATATATAAGTTAGAAAGAATTTATAAATTAACATTAAATAATTATTTTTTATTCATTTTCATATATATATATATATATAAATATATATATATATATATATAATGTCAAATCTATTTAAAACCTATAATTTAATAAATTTAAATTACATAATTACATTCTCAGTAACATAAATCCAAAATCAGAATCATAGCATTATGTTGATAAAAATGTGTAAGTAATGTTTAGCTATTGGGGAGGAGGCGTGAAGATTTCCTTCCTTTGCAGTTGCAGGTCTAATGGAAGATCTCTGGGTTTTAGGTTTGTTGGAAGCCCCTATCTTTTTTTTTGTAAGTGGGTGTAGGAATCTATATTACTGAAAATAATATGATACAAAAGGTGGGCCTCCTAGTCTGCCTAGAAGGAAACCAAACCAGGGGGTCCCTAGTTGCGCAAGTTGAAAGTAGTGAGGGATGGTTCTAGTCTACCACCAAGGGAAACCAGACCAGACCTTCCATGTTCAGTTGGAGAAAGAGCATATACATAAAAGAATAACTAAAACCATCCTCCTAAACCATAGCATGAAAGATATTCGAGATAACCTAATAAATCCTGGCATTATTGTCTATAGACTAACAAATCATTTATCTGGAACTATGAAGTGTTTCTGCACCTAGGGGTGCTCCTTCCCGCCATCCGCCTGGCTCTTGTTATCTTCCTTCTGTGACGTCATGCGAGTCTTCCTAATTTGAGCCAGTGCACCGTGTCCATCGGCAGACGTCATTTCCATGTGATGGACATAGCGTAGGTAGAGGTGGAACTAGGCTACCAACTGCTCCAGCTTGCATTGTTGGTCCTTCTCTACCTCTACTAACAATTTGGTAATAGTTTCCAAACTGCTGATATGACGCAGGATCTCATCCAACATTTTCTTGTTTTCCTTATTGTCCTCCTGCTTGGCGTCTTCCTTTTCTAAAATCACTTTTCCAATCATCATCTTAGTTAGCCACGTCATCTCCATCGTTTTGTGGAAGAGGGTTTCCCTGGGCTGCATGGCCCCTAGATCAGTTACTTAGTTCACTTCCTGTAACAATGCATCCCGCGCTTTACCTTTGCACTTGTTCTTTAATTTCTTTTCCCACCGGGTGATGGTTGCCTTCCCCTTTGGCGCAACCCAATCTTGGAAGGTTCCCTCCACATCTTTCGCGGTCTGTGCTATTCTTGTTAGCTGCCATGGAATGTTTGGGACTTCCTTCCGAGGGGGGTTCCTTTTCTTGTGTGTTTTCTTTAGACACGCCATCCCACTTTTCCTATCACAGCTCTTGTGTTGGTTACTCTGCCTGTGCCTCACTTCCCAAGTATACTTCCTTTCCCTCCCCTTGACTATGTGATAATCCCTATTGTTGCACTCCTTCTGATTATGTCTATTTCTGATGTCCCTCTTCTTATTAACCTTTCTCTGATGCAAGCTCATCCTTTCAATCTTGGTTTGCTCGCAGTGATCTGTAGTTCCGTCAATTTTCTTGTTAAGGCTCGTATGAATCATGATGGGTCATCCTTTGTCCCTATGCGATTCCTGCCCTTTCTCGCTTGTGATCCGATTGTGCTGCTCTCCGTACCTGTACTTGGCTTGGTGGATTGATCCCAGTTATCATCTACCCCACATGCCTTACTTCTTTCGTTGCATGTGACTTGTCACCTGGCCTTTCACTCGTGCTTTCCCCACGCCTCTTACTCGCATAATGGCCTTGCTTTCGGTTGTCCATCTGATGCTTATTATGCTCTTGCATAATAATTAGTGGCAGATTTTAAGGCAATCCTATCCTACCTGGGGCCCACATCACTTCCGCGAGGCCTTGTGATGTCCTCTTCGATGTGACCTTCCATGCTTAAACTGCCTTCCTGACCTTTGGTCGCAAGGTGGTTGTAGTTTGTTTTGAGTTTCCCATCCTGAATGTTGATCCAGGTATTGTCTAGTTCTGGGCCTTCCTTTTCAACCCCCTCATTAGCGAGCTTGTCCGCTAGTGCATTCGTTGACCTGCACATCCAGTGCAACTCCATTGTATTCAGAGTTCTCATATGCTCCTCGATTTTCTGAAGGGAGTGTGCAAGGCACCAGTGGCACTGAACCTTGCCCACTCTGGCGCCATTTTGGAGTCTTTTCATAGTGTTGATAACCAGGGTGGAGTCACCTTCCACTATGGTGTTTGTCATCCTTTCTCAACTTAGGATTTCAAGGCCAAGTTCCAAGGCTCCAAATTCCATCGTATTGCTAGTTGAGTTTCCCATGCTCCTAGCATACAGTCGGATGATGTTGTCACCACTGTCTATGATCACTCCACCTACCCATACCACTCTTGGATTTCCTTTTTTCACCCCGTCAAAGTTCAGTTTGAGGAAACCTGATGGAGGGGGAGTCTAGTTGCAGGATTCTATCTAGAGTTGTGGGTTGTGCCCTACATGTAGGTTGTTGCGCCAATATTTTAGTTGAAAAAAGTCCAGGATATGGGAGTCTTGGTCTGTGAGTTGCGCTTTCTCCATCTTACAATTGCGGCTCTGCATTGTTTCTCTTATTTGAGAGACTATTGTCTCTTTTATCCTTTCTGTCAGTATGCTTTCATTCCTGAAGATGTTTCGGTTCCGTTCTTTCCATATTTCCTCGATGATCATCCCCAGCATTAGATTCCAGCAAAGGTTCATCATTTCATTTTCACTGTAACCCTCATTCCAGTTGTTGATGGTTGCGTTGATGTTCCCCCAGATCCTATTGGATTGGTGGAAGATGTCTGTCGCCCAATCCCAAATCTTTTTTGTGTAACTACAATCATCTAGGAGGTGGTTAGTTGTTTCTTCCTTGTCTAGACAAATATGGTAGCGAGAGGGACCTATGAAACCCATTTTCATGAGGTTCTCCCAATTTGGAATTCGGTTATGTAGAACTAGCCATTTGAACATTTTGATTTTTGGCCATTGAGGGCTTTTCCAAAACATTTCCCACTGTTGCTCCAAATTTTCTTGGTCCTGACCCGCGATGTAATACCATGCTTCTTTTAAGTTGAATTCACCCTCATTTTTCCTGTCCCACCTCAATTGGTCCTCTTCTTCCGAGACCCTAATTTTCCTTTTTCCCAATTCCTCCTCCACCTCTTTTGTTATTGTTTTGATCTGGGCTCTATTTTGTGGGTTAAGTTTGTCCCAGATGCTCCATCTGGCACTACCATCCCTTTGCTTCCAGTAATGATGAATTTTTGTTTTTCCTTGCCCAATCATTTTCTGTTGAATCTCCTCCTGGTCTAGATTTTCCATTATGGGTTCCTTTTGCCATGGGTCCTCCTAAAACCTTGTTGTTCTACCATTTATGACTTCCCAAAAGTTATGTTTCTGGATCTATTTTTGATTTCACCAGGCTAGATTCCAAATGGATGATCCCTCCCTTGCATCAAATTCACTCTTGGTTGTTTATGTTCAGGGCATACTTGGCCTTCGAGAGGTTTTCCCACGGTACTGATTTGTCTTTTTCCCATCTCCACCAAAGCTTTTCCTCGTAGGCTTTGTTGGTTACCTATGGGTCCTGTAACCCCATACCTCCTTTGATTTTTTATCTACATACCTTATCCTAGGCCACCAGGGCCCATTTATTTTTATGTTCTGTGTCGCGCCATAGGAAGTCTCATTGGATGGCTCTTATCTTTTGTAGAATTTCTTTGGGAGTTGGGAACACTGACATCATATACATCGAGATTTCTTGAAGAACCCTTTTGGTGAGGATAATCCTTCCGGCCAGGTTTAGGGCTCTATAAGTCCAATTTTTTACCCTCTCCTATAGTTTGTTGATAACTCCTTCCCACAGAGCCTTTGTGCAGGTTCTGTTTGGTAGGGGGTTTCCCAAGTATTTCATTGGGAGCGTTTTACGTTCAAACCCCATAATGTTGGCCAAGTTTCGTTGAATTGCTGGATTAGTGTTGAAGAAATATATCATGGATTTGGAGTGGTTGATTGGTTGATTTCTGCCCCTGAGGCTTCCCCAAAGTCTTTTAAGATTCTTTTAAAATCCTTTTCTTCCTTTACCATGGGTGTGCCATGGAATAGGGTATCATCAACGAACTGTTGGTGTGTGGAGGTTGGACAGTTTTCAAAAGGTTTGATGCATTTTATTTCACCAGCTGCAGTTGCGCTTTTAATGCTTCTTCTTAGCCCTTCCATCATTAGAATGAAGAGGAAGGGGGACAACGGGTCCCCTTGTCTTATGCCTCTAGATGTACATAAAGGTTTGGATGGAGCCCCATTGATTAGTAGCAAGTAGCTTGTCTTTGAGACTAGAGTGACTATCCAGTTGATCCAATGTTGGTCGAACCCAAAAGCTTTCAACATCCTAGCCATGTAGTGACAACTTATTTTGTCGTAAGACTTTGCTAGATCAGTTTGGATTATCATCCCCCATCTCCTTTAGCTTTTCAGCGTGTGAATGATCTCATGGGCTTCGATGATATTGTCCAATATTTGTCTTCCTTCCACAAAACCCACCTATTCCTGTGAAAACAATGTGGGAAGGAGTGGCTTCAGTCTATTGGCTATGACTTTGGAGATTATCTTGTAAACTACATTGCATAAATCTATAGGCCTGTAGCGGTCTCGGGTCCTAGCTTCATTTTCTTTTAGGATTAGAGTGATCATTGTGGCATTTAAGGCTTTCAAGATGGATGTCGATCACCTAGAGTCCTCCACCACCCCGTAACTATCATGCTTAACCACTTCCCAGCAGGCTTTGAAGAATTCCATTGTGAAGCCATTCGGGCTTGGGGCCTTTCCGTTGGGCATCTTCTAGACCACTTGATCAATTTCTTCCTTCGCAATGGGTTTTCTTAGGCCAACATTTTTCTCCTCTATGACCAGCTTGGGGATGTGATGAATTATTCTTTGTATGGCCTTAGGTCTATATTGGTTGGGTTCCTGGGCTATCTTTGGAAGTGGTTGACCAGTGTATTCTCAATTTCCTAGTGGGATTCTCTTTCGATCCTGTAATGATCCCTAATCTTCAAGATTTTTTTATGGGATCTTCATGCAATAGTTGTTCTATGAAAAAACTTGGTATTCCTCTCCCCTTCCTTTTGTCACCTTATATTGGAATTTTGGCACCACAGGGTTTCTTCCTGTTGGCATCTTGCTTCCCATTCCTGCGTCATTTGGATCTCTTCTTTTTTCTGATCCTCTGTGTATCCCTCTGCGATGCACTGTTCCTATAGATTCCTCATTTTGTCCTCAATGCTCTTTTTTCCCTGGTTTATATTTCCAAAGACTTCCCTATTCCACTCCTTGAGTTTTTGTTTGATGTACTTGAGTTTTTTGCAAATATTGAACATCATTGTCCCTTGATCTGGTAGTTTCTCCCACCACCATTGGTTGATTTTCTCCTTGAAGGTGGGATGGTTGATCCAAAATTTCTCAAATCTAAATGGTTCGTTCTTCGGTGTGGTTTGAAAATTAGCTTCTAGTTGAACTAGACAGTGATCTAATCCCCCCCAAGGGAGGATGTGTTAGAATGTTCTCATTTTACCATAGACAATATCACTATTGTCACCCAACCATAGGTTGAAGTGATCTAAAAATGAAAAAGACTTGAAATCTTGAAATTATTTGCAAGTAAATTTTATGTGTTAAAAGCAAATGGATCAACTTTTCAACACATTAATTAAAGGATTGCTCATTAAAGATACAAACAAATAACAACATAATCAATGAACATAAGCACATAAACACAACAATTGATAAAGGATTTCACCCCTCTCTTGGGCTACATCTCCTGGCCAGCTTCCAATAGATCATTATTATTAATTGCTCAAATTGCTCAAAAAAATTCCTTACAATGCTCAAACTGACCAACAGACTGCTCCAATGGCTTCAAAGTGTCCAAAAACCCCTAGCTGGGCTTTTTCGGCACCTCGTTTGGCCAAAAAACGAAGAAGTTAGGCCTCCTAGAAGTCCCCCCTTCAAGCTTGTTGTCTCTGCATCTACAAAATGCACCCTTGTTTCATGAACCTAGCACACATGCAATTTAAAGCGTGAAAACCCAGCATCGGGCGCAATCGCACCAATGGTGCGAATTGTAGGACGGTTATGGGTGTGCCAGCCCCTAACCGCCTAACACTCGGGCATATGAGGGTCACGATATGACCGCGCTATATAAGAAAAAGGGCTAATCCTTAAAGATCCAATGGTCAAGCACCAAGTATCGGGCGCATTAAAACCATGCCAACCATTTTGAACCAAATCAAACTCCACGCGCTCTGTGGCATGGTCACATGCCATGGGTCATGTGACCAAATGTGCAACCGTTTATCAAATATAAACCCACGTGCTTTTACAACTATAGTCATATGTGGAACCAGGGCTAGGCTCTGTGTATAACACCAACTCCTGCACAATACACTATGGTATGGTGACATGTATGAACAGTAGAACCACGGGTTGGGGCTAAGCCCCGGCCATATCAACCATAATTCAAACTTAAATACATTTAAAAACATATGACTAATAAGAAACACCGTGTGGGCTAGTGGTAGCCCACACTCTACCAAAGCGCATAGCCATAGGGGAGGTCCAGGGTTCAACCTCCATGGACACCATAAAATTTTAATAAACAAACCAACAGCCAATATCGGGATGCCACATGGCAGCCCATGACTGGACCACGTGGCACATTACCATTGATCAAAATATGCCACATGTCGCATTTCGATTTGACCACATCTACCAATACAAAACTGCCATGTCATCACATGCCACATCAGCGTACGATCGTATGGCCCTGCCACATCAGCCTGTACGGCTGTACAGTCAGCGTCCTTTTTTTTTGCTTGTTTGATGATTCGAACAGATCACGATATCTCTCACTCTCGATGTCTGTTTGAGACAAAATGAGTTGTATTGGGTTTTCAATGATGAGGCCTATGCCCTCGTCTGATTTGAAGTGATTCTGAGCACTTTGAATTTTTGAGCAAAATTTGATCCCCTGATCACACCTCCCCATTAGGAAGATTTTGGACCTCCAAAAGACTATTTTCAGTCTATGTGAATATGAGGGTATAGTTCCCTCACCCTTCCAACTTCAATCCACTTAGCTTTGCTTGGATTTGTCCCTTTAAGACCAACTCGAAGATACTCCACATTTCCTCATTTTGAAGTTCGCATTCTCCTGTCAAGGATGGTGTCTTCATGCAGTTTTGTAAGATAATCTGGGGAAAAATCATCTATGGAAGGAATCTGAACATGCTCTCCATGATCGTCAATCAATGTAGGCTCATACAATTTCAAATTCTCAACATTAACAACTGCATACATCTGCATATAAGGAGGCAAATCTAAACGAAAAGCATTGTTACCAATCTTGTCGATAATCTTGAAAGGAC
>JZKD02S1810918.1:191801-202071 GCA_000966675.3 Picea glauca
CTCCTTGAAACTTGCGGTGATTGTATATGCTTCCTCCTTGAAGGATGAGAACTTGGCTCCACAAGTTGACCTTCTCCTCTTGTGAGTTTCAAACTTGTGAGCATCAGAAACAAAATACTTGCAAAATAATCAAGTCTTCAAAAACCAGTGCTCTGATACGAACTTGATCTAAAAATGAAGAAGACTTGAAATCTTGAAATTATTTGCAAGTAAATTTTATGTGTTAAAAGAAAATGGATCAACTTTGCAACACATTAATTAAAGGATTTCTCATTCAAGATACAAACAAACAGAAGCATAATCAATGAACATAAGCACATAAACACAACAATTGATAAAGGAGTTCACCCCTCTCTTGGGCTACATCTCCTGGTCCAGCTTCCAATGGATCATTATTATTAATTGCTCAAAGTGCTCAAAAACATGCCTTACAATGCTCAAACTAACCAACAGACTTCTCTAATGGCTTCAAAGCATCCAAAAACCCCTAGCTGGGCTTTTTCAGCACCTCGTTTGGCCAAAAAACGAAGAAATTAGGCCTCCTGGAAGTCCCCCCTTCAAGCTTGTTGTCTCTGCATCTATAAAACACACCCTTGTTTAATGAACCTAGCACACATGCAATTTAAAGTGTGAAAACTCAGCATTGGGTACAATCGCGCCAACGGTGTGAGCTGTAGGACAGTTATGGGCGCGCCAACCCCTAACCGCCTAGCACTCGGGCATATGAGGGTCATGATATGACCACGCTCTATAAGAAAAAGGGCTAATCCGCCTAGAGCCAATGGTCAAGCACCAAGTATCGAGCGCATTAAAACCGTGCCAACCATTTTGAACCAAATCAAACTCTGTGTGCTCTATGGCATGGTCACATGCCACAGGTCATGTGACCGAAGGCGCAACCATTTATCAAATATAAACCCACGCGCTTTTACAACTATATTCATATGTGGAACCGGGGCTGGGCTCCGTGTATAACACCAACTCCCACGCAATACACTATGGTATGGTCACATGTATGAATAGTAGAACCACGGGTCGGGGCTAAGCCCTGGCCATATCAACCATAATTCAAACTTAAATACATTTAAAAACATATGACTAATAAGAAACATCGTGTGGGCTAGTGGTCGCCCACACTCTACCAGAGCACATAGCCATAGGGGAGGTCCAGAGTTTGACCCCCATGGACTCCATAAAATTTTAATAAACAAACCAACAGCCAATACCGGGGTGCCACATGGCAGCCCATAACTGGGCCATGTGGCACCTTACCATTGATCAAAATATGCCATGTGTCGCATTCTGATTCGACCACATCTGCCAATACAAAAATACGACGTCATCACATACCACATCAGCGTACAGTCGTACGGCCCTGCCATGTCAACCTGTACGGACTGTACGGACTATACAGTCAGCATCCTTTTTTGCCTGTTTGACGATTTGAACAGATCGCGATATCTCTCTCTCCCGATGTCCATTTGAGACATAACGAGTTGCATTGGGTTCATAACGACGAGGCCTACGCCCTTGTCTGGTTTGAAGCGATTCCAAGAACTTTGAATTTTTGAGAAAAATTTGATCCCCTGAGCATGAAGCCACCCTCCAAGCACCTTGACCTTGATAGAGAGAAGAATATTGGTAGGAATCCAATAGCCAAACAAGAAGTAACCAAAGTTGATCAAAGAGTCCAACCCAAAAATATAGAAGCAATAGGCTTCAGAACTGGCGGTAGCACCTTCTCCCGAACTTGCACACAAGACTCCTAGACTGCAGTATGCACAAGTGCCTCTCTGCAATTCTGAGAAGTGTGTACAAATGAGAATTGGCACCCTGTATTTATATTAATCCTGGCAGAATGCATGGGCTGACTTCTCATTCTAGGTACTAATGAATTCCTATTAATTATCTCTCTCAACCGACATCTCTTCTAGGGTTATGTTAACTTCTTTTCTTTCTTCCGGAATATTCTAATCTTGTCAAAGGTCACAATGGAGGTTGATACCTCTCGAAGTTACCATAATATCAACACTCCCTCCTAGATAGGGAGGTATAACTGATAATGGTCTTGAGAAAAACCAAACCATTCAACTGGTAGCATCACGAGCACCGTCATTATTATCCAACTGGATAATCTCCATGACAACTGGTACAAGTCAACTGATAGAACATAATTGTGTTTATCCATAGTAGTACACAACTACTCAAAACGTGACACATAGTCACAGACAGTGGAACATATCTACCACAATAGCATATATCTATTGTCTCCATAACAATCATCTAATATCAACCGGCACAAAAAATATTGTTATGATATAAATCGAATCATCTGGGCCATTCTTTCACTCACATTTGTGAAATCTAAAAGAGCATCTGCCCTCAGAGTAAAACATCAATGATTGGTTATCTGTACCATTCTTCTCAAGAAAGGAAGAATGACTATCTTGATTTATGAGCCTGGACCATTCCCCACCCTGGGCCATTCTTTCGGCACTAAACAAAGTGCAACCTGGAGAGAATGAGTCTTCCCTAGGGAATGCCTGTCCTTGATTGTTGAACCTGGACCATTCCCCACCCTGGGCCATTCCTCTGGCACTAAACAAAGTGTAGCCTGGAGAGAATGAATTTTCCCTAAGGAATGATTGTCCAGACCATTTCATAAGGAAATGATTGTCCTGCACCAACCTCCAAAACAAACCATTCTTCGAAACTGCTCACAACTGTGAGCTTCGAAAGAATTATTGTCCGGCGAGGCGGGTCAGTCTTCTTGAGTAACCCTCAAGAAGAGAGATTGCCCTAAACCATTCCCCATGTTAACCACAATGGGAAATCACTATCTATGGTACATCAACAATCCATCAAACCATTTTCATCACGAAAATGATCGTTCGATCTGGACCATTTTCATCATGAAAATGATCGTTCGATCTAGACCATTTTCCGAACTGGAAAAATGTTTGTCCATCAGAAATCTCAAATCACTTTCTTAATTGGAAAGGAATTGCCTAAGATGGACCATTTTTTAAAACTTGGAAATGATTTTCCTCAATTTAATGATATGTCAATGCTCCCTCCCAACCCGGAGAGTCATTTCTTCCCTTTCAGCTAAGGGAGTTATTTCCACGATCCCCAATTTGTCTCGAAAATATGCAAAATTTATTCTGGACAGAGGATTTGTCAAGATATATGTTGTTTTCTCATCTATGGGGATATACTGAAGCTTTACGTGTCCTTCTTTGACTTTATCTCAAATAAAGTAGTATTTGATCTCAATATGTTTCAATAGTTCATGAAACACTCGATGTTCTGATAGTCTCATACAATTCTGATTGTCACAGTGTATTATGGTCGAATCTGGAACCTGATCAAATAAATCGGAGATTATCTTTCTCAGCCATATTGCTTCTGTACATTCCTCGCATGCTGTGATATATTATGCTTCTACTATGCTGAGAGAAACAAACTTTTGTTTCCTACTGCCCCAAGATATCATAGTAGAGCCCAAGCTGAAACACATCCTTGAAGTACTCTTTCTGTCTTCTGCACTTCCTGCCCAATATGAATATGTGAATCCATGAAGCTATATATCATTGGATGCGGTATATCTTAAACCATAGTTTATAGTCCCACAAATATATCTTAGAACATGCTTTGCAGATATCCAATGCTCATGTCTAGGTTCCACCTGGAATTGGCTTAGTGTGTTCACGACAAAGCAAATGTCTGGTTAAGTATTTACCAAATACATCAATGACCCAATCAATTGTTGATATAGTGATGGATCTACTAGATTAGAATCTAAATCTCTTACTTTTCTTATATCTATAGTCATAGGAGTGTCCATGGATTTACAATCCATCATTCCAAACTTCTGAAGAATTTTTATTACATACCTTCCTTATCCAAGGAATACTTCACCACACTTCTGCCATACTTCTAGTCCCAAGTAATAATGCATGAGACCAAGATCTTTCATATCAAACTCGGAAGCTAGTTTCTTTTTGCACTGGATGATGAGAGACTCTTCACCTGTTAGGAATAGAACGTCAACATATAGTAGTAGAATCATAGGTGCATTGTTCACAACTTTGTAGTAAAGGTTTGGATCTGCATGACTTTTGGAGAAACCAAGTCTCATTATTTAGCTGTCTATTCTGGCATACCAAGCTCTTGGAGCTTGCTTGAGTCCATATAAGGCTTTCCTTAGTCTTCAAACATGAGTGTCTCTGGAATGTACTTCAAACCCTTGAGGTTGTTCAATATATACTTCTTCTTCGATTGGTCCATTGAGGAAAGTTGTTTTTACATCCATCTGATGTAAAATCCATCCCATTGAAGCAGCAAGAGATATAATAGCTCTAATGGAAGTATATCTAGTAACCAAAGCAAATTCTCTATCATAGTCTTCTCCCTCCTACTGGGAGAACCCTCTAGCTATGAACCTTGATTTATATTTATCCATGCTTCCGTCTACTGCATGTTTGATCTTATATACCCATTTTGAAGTCACTACTAATTTTTCTTTGGGTCTAGAAACAATTTCCCATACATAATTTTTCATGATGGATTGGTGTTCTTTTGTCATAGCTTCTTTCCATCATTTCTTCTGAACTGCTTCTTCAAACGTGGTAGGTTCTTCATCTAGAAGCTTTGTCATATATGCTGCATAGCTTGAGAATATTTTGGGCTTCTTACTTTTTTTGAAGGTCCCATCTGGGGCCTTCAGTCTTTATGCTTCTTGTAAGGTAGCTTCAAGATAATCTAGTTGTTTCTTGGTCTTAGGTACGGTGTCTGCATCAATGGTCTCACATGGTTTCATAAGATGATCAAGTTAGTTCCTTTTCGTCCTTCTGGTTTTCTGTGCTTTCTTCAATAGGATCTTCATACTCTTCTTCTTCTATAGTTTCTTCTATGAATTTATTGAATGTCATCTTTTCATTGAAGGTCACGTCTCTGTTGACTTCAATCTTATGTTGTTTTGGGATATAGATTCTATAATCCTTGTATGATTCGTTTTATCCCACAAATATGCCCTTCTTTCCTGAGGGTTCTAATTTATTCCTTTTGTCCTTGGGAATGAGAGAGTAAATAGGGAATCCAAAGATTCTTAGGTTTTCCACATTAGGGATCTTACATGAGAAGGCTTCTTCTAGAGTCATGTCCTTCAATATGCGGTGATGACTTCTATTTTGAACATATATTGTTGTCATGGCTGCTTCTCCCCATAAGAACATAGATAAACCTTGATCATTTAGTAGTGCCTTCATAGTTTCTTCAATAGATTTGTTCTTCCTTTCTGCTACACCATTTTGTTGAGGATTATGAGGAACAATCAACTCCCTCCTAATCCCTGCTAATTTAAAGAATGCAATGAATTCCTTTGATGTGTATTCTCCTCCATTATATGTTCTTAAGGTCTTGATTTTCTTGTTCGTGAGGTTCTCTATCTCTGCTTTGAATTCTTGAAACTTGTTGAATACTTCGTCCTTTGTCTTTAGAAGATATAACCAAGTCTTTCTTGAATAATCATCTATGAAGATTACATAGTAAAGAGAACCTCCTAGAGATTTGAATAGCATCGGACAACAAACATCTGAGTGTATTAGATCTAGAATCTCCTTAGATCTATTGTTGCTGCTTGGGAATGGTTTCTTGATATTCTTTCCAAAAGCACATCCTTTGCAAATTCCTTTGTGTGTAGACTGTAATTCATGTATTCCTTCAACCATATTTTTGAGAAAAGGTAATGCTTAATAGTTAATATGATAGTACCTTATGTGCCAAAGTTCATTGGGATTGACTTCATCATGTACAAGAGCTTCTTCATTTTGTTCTAGTAGTCTATATAGATTTCCTTTACGGGTTCCAATAACCCTAGCATTCTTTATGTTGGATTCTTTATGCCAAGATAACACTTTTCCATCTATGAAAGATATTATGTTTCCTTTGTCTTCTAGACAAGATATGGATACAATATTCTTTTTAAACCATGTACATATAAGACATTTCTCAAATAAACATTGTTACCTATTTTCAACTTGACGGATGCTTGTCCAAATCCTTCGAATGGGTAAGTGCTTTTATCTCCAAGATCTACGTTGTACGATGTCTTATTCTCATTTAGATTTGAGAGTATATCTTGATCTCCCATCATATTCCTAGAAGCTCCACTATCAATTATCCACTTGTAATCTTCAATCGTTCATGTGAGTGCTGAGTAGTGTAGATGACTAGTCTTTTCATTCATAACTTCGGTTGACTGGTGACTGGTCATGCCTTGATCCAAAACTTCAACTTTGACATTTCTGCCTTTTAAGAGTGCCAAGAGATGCGTTGGCCTAAGGCGCACTTGAATACCTTCTTCTTGAACGATATGTTCCATCACAAGGTTCTGGATCAGGTTTTTAGGGTTTTTGCAACTGCTCCTGCTAGTAACCCTAGCGACAGTGTCTTGGAAGTTGCTCCTGATAGTAATCTTAGCGGTAGTTCTTCACCGAGATTAGTATCCTAATGCCTAGGCTTCCTTCCAGCGGTTAGACTGAATGAAGGAGGTGTGGTCCCATAACCTGTTAGAATGTGCTCGTTTTACCATAGAAATCTCACTATTGTCACCCAACCATAGGCCGAAGCCACCCTCCGAGCACCTTGACCTTGACAAAGAGAAGAATCCTAGTAGAAATCCAATAGCCAAGAAAAAAATAACCAAAGATGATCGGAGAGTCCAACCCAAAAAGATAGAAGCAATAGGATTCAACACTGGCGGCAACACCTTCTTCCGAACTTGCACACACGACTGCCAGACTGCAGTGCGCACAAGTGCCTCTCTGCAATTCTGAGAAGTGTGTACAAATGAGAACTGGCGCCCTATATTTATATTAATCTTGGTAGACTAACTGGGTCGACTTATCATTCTGGGTACTAATTAATTCATATTAATTATCTCTCTCAGCCGACATCTCTTCTATGGTTACATTCACTTATTTTCTTTCTTCCGAAATATTCTAATCTTGGCAAAGGTCACAATGGAGGTTGATACCTCCCGAAGCTACCATAATATCAACAGGATGCTGTAGTCCAAAGTTATTCCCTACAACATGATTGATTCTGACACCAAGAATTTGTTTGGCCTTGTAGCTATTTGGTGGTGACATAGTCTTTTGATGTTCCAAGTGAACTGACCATTATTGGTCTTGATGTCCATGAGCTTCATTGTGTCAATGAATGCTGAGAATTCTTCCACATCTTTGTCCAGTCTCCTAGTGCCCCCTTTTTTCTCAGTGAGTGTAGTGATGATGTTGAAATCCCCTGCTAGGATCCGATGGTGGTTGTGGGTGAGATATTTTAGATTCTCTAGGTCAAGGAGCAATCTCCTTTTTTCCTCCATTACCTAGGGGCCATACACATTAGTGCATAGAATTTCCTCTGTGTTCTCTATTATTTGTATTTTAATAGAAAGTGTGTGTCTCATGGCTTCTGCTACAAGTAGGTTCACCGATTATGGGTTCCAAAAGGTGAGGATACCTCTCGTCGTCTATTGGCTTTCGACAATCAACATCTTGTACTTACTCCAGTGTTTTTTATTGATTGTTTCCATTCTGTCTAAAGTGCATATTTTCTCTTGAATGAAACATAGGTCAGGTTGTTCCTTACTCAATCTATTCTTAAGGATTCGTTGCTTTCTTGGGTTGTTTAGGCCTCTTATGTTCCATGTTATAATATTCATTTAAACATGTGGGGGGAGTTGGGGAAGAGATTTTTAATCTTAACGAGTTTATCAGCAGGGCTCCTAGTTCTTGTAGGGATACACTATTTGATTTTCTGCCTTTCTTCCTCCTTGCTTGCTTGGGTGAGTGTTGTGGTTGTCCATCACCTATTTTGATTCCCAAGTGTCCTATCTCACCATGCATGCGCTTGATACCTCTGGATTTTTCTTCCAAGGAAGATATATTGAATGCGATCGAGTTTCTTCGTTGGCACATTGTCTACTCCTTGCCTTTTCCATTGCTCTAGTATATTCGGTAGATATATTCCTTCCCTTTCCATAATGTCTTTGAGATTTGGGTCCTTCATTCCTACCTCACTTAGAGTGATCTCTGAATCTCCTTCTGCTTCCTTCTTTGGGGTGTTGGTATCTTCATTTCCTCCTTCCTTGGGACTTGTGCTACCTCCCTGTTCTCCTTTGTTCCTTGGAGTTTCTGTGTTCTCCTGAGTTGTGTGTTAATTCTCTTCCTTATCTTTCATATTTTCCATCCCTCCTTCTTCACTTTGGTTGGGTCTGTCCCTTCCTTCTGTTCTAGTCTTGGCTTCTAGGTTGCTTCCTGTTGGGGCCTTGCCTTGTCTCTTGTTTCCTCTACTTTTGTGATTTGGCTTCACAAAACCGTCCTCATCTTGTTGTAGCTTTCTGTTTTATTCTTCTTGTTTTTTAGTAAGAGGGCATTCTCTTAGTAGGTTTCCATGTTCATGACATCTTCTGCATCGAAACGAGATCTGCTCATAGTCTATGCTTTGTATCCATTTCTCATCCCTAAACTCCAAGCTTATGGCTTCCGGGAGCGACCCCGAAACATCAATCTCTATGCAGATCCTTACGTAGGATTGTTGTGGGGTATTCTACCCTACGGACTAGCAAGCTAGGGATTTAAACTTGCATGCAGATCATGACCCTTCTTAAGCTTACTTTTAACCTTCTACCCAAATCTAAAACCCCTTTTCTCAGGCAAACATGGGAGGAATCAACTAACCTTTTTATCGACAGTTGAAGTAGATCCTCCATTGAGCTTTTATCCCCTTGCTGCGGCTGCTCCTTCCAAAAAGATTTTCTGCAATCAAGACAAAACTACGCATGCGTGCTACTGATCTACTAGAGGGTTAGAGATTAAACACAAATCAAATAACATAGATAAGACTCATGTATTTGGGACGGGAAAAGTATCTTTTTCATTAATCTCAATATGAATCAACTTACAATGATTTTAGAGACCAGCCACCGTTCCTCGATCCTGATCCTGGGCTCCTCCTCTTCTTTTGTCCTCCAACTACTTGTGCTTGAATTCCTCCTAAAGCTTGAGGCAAGGCTAAAGGGTTGGGACAAAATGGACTTGGCAATTTGCCAGAGTTTCTTTGCTATGATTTTTCCTCTTTTGAATAGTACCCCTACCCCTTCTTTTATAGGCTAGAAGGAGCTAGGGTTTTAGATGAACTCTCGGCCATGCATGGTAGGGAGTTCCAGTTAACTAACCAAAAGCTTCTCGTTCCGTCGGCAACTTTCCTGACTTTTTGCTTTGTTAGGTAAACGCGGGTTGTAGTGGACTAGCCTGCGGTCCACCGCGTGCAGTAGAAGGCCAGCAAGCGGTCCACTGCACCCAGTGAGAGGTTAGGGTGCGGGTTGCTTGATTTAAGTAGTTTTTCAAGGTTTTATTCAGCATGGCTTTGGCAAGGAAGAGACATGAGTTGGCCTGATGCCAGGTAATCCTGTGTGGTGCATTTTAGGGTTATAACAAGGATGTATATCTGCCTTTTAGATTATCTTCCGATGTCTTGACATATTTGTCTAGCTTGTTCCCTATGGCTTCAAAGGTGGATGGCAACCAGTAGTCTAGTGTTAAGGAGTAAATTCTTTGCCATATTAGGACATTTTTGATAGTTTCTTTTTCTGGGGAGAGTTTTTTCTTCCATGGACGAATGTACAGCCCCACTGAGACATGGAAATATCCCTCCCCCCCCTCAAAGAATTTATCCTTGTCCTCCAGATTCATAAAGACCGTTGTGAAGAATCCTTTCTAGCCCAGGTGGATCTCCACTTTTTCACTTGGCTTCCAATGGTATTTTATTGAGTTACACAACGTTTTTTCTATGGGCCACAGGCCCATGAACTTGCAAATCAATGCATGTGTCTTCATCTGATCCCAGAAGAGTTGCGTTTGGGGGTCTTCCAGTATAACCTTGGGTATCAGTGGTGTTTTAGGTTTACACAGGTTGCGCCCATCTACCCTGTTGGGGTTCATTGTTGCTTGCGCGTCATTCCCCCAAGTGGTCATTTTTTTCTTGGTTTCCCTCTTGATTCTTTTCCGATCCTGATCCCGAGGTGCCTGTTAGAGGTTCTTTGAAACTGTCGCCTCGTGGGCCTTTCCCTCTGTCCACCACTACCTGCTTATATGAGGGGGTTGCATTCCCTCCCCCTTTGGTGACCATTATGGCCATTCTAGGATTCTCTGGCTCCTTCCCCCAAGTGGTCACTTTTTTCTTGGTTTCCCTCTTGATTCTTTTT
>JZKD02S1810918.1:202205-222484 GCA_000966675.3 Picea glauca
TCATTTTTTTCTTGGTTTCCCTCTTGATTCTTTTCCGATCCTGATCCCGAGGTGCCTGTTAGAGGTTCTTTGAAACTGTCGCCTCGTGGGCCTTTCCCTCTGTCCACCACTACCTACTTATATGAGGGGGTTGCATTCCCTCCCCCTTTGGTGACCATTATGGCCATTCTGAGACCGCGACTACTAAACCTTAGCTTGAAAATTTCACTAGAGTCATCGTCACCCGCAAAAGGTAAGTGGGCTTGGCTTAGTTAATATTTTTTCCATGACTAGACCATGTCCTTGCTCAGGTTTGAGCATAAGACTTGACCTTCATTGTGAGAACGACTTTACCATTCATCCGCCTCCACTGACCTTAAAAGGTAAGAAGGCTTGGCCCAGTTAATCTTTTTTCCGTGACTACACCATGTCCTTGATCATGTTTGAGCACAAGAATTGACCTTCATTGTGAGAATGACTTTACCATCCAGCCACCTCCACCGACCTTGAAGAACCTATGTACTTGGTGTTTCCTTTTAGAATTTTATTTGACTAGGGGTATCCTCTCCTGGAGTCTTAAGCTCAAGTTGTGTTTCCTTCTTTTAGAATGGGGAGTTTGTCTTAGTTTATTGCTCGACCCTTCGACCTTCCTCTAGCTACTCCGTCGACTTACTACTTTGTTGTTTTACATAGAGTTTTTAGTGCATTTTTTGAAGTAGTTGAGATATCATTAATGGAGTGGGTGGTTAGTAGGCATTCACTTAACTGTTAAGCAGTTTACATCACCTCTTCATTTATTCAACTGGATTTCTCGGTTCTCACCCTTATGATGAGACATGGATTTTGACAGTTTTCTCAGACTTTCCCTAAGGTGACATCACTTTAGAAGGGTTTTGAACCTTCCTAATGGAAAGTGAGGTCATGACTCTCCTGGGTGTGGAGGACATGGAGAATTGGGAACAACAGGGATTGTGAGCTTCAGTTGACGAGCTCTGTAATAATTATTATAAGAGGACTAGTCATAAATGTGACTTTAATGTTTCATCTACTTAGTCGCATGAGCCTCCTTTTCCCCATAATGCATGCAATCACCTGACGTTATCATCTGGTAGAGAGACGGGTCTGTGTACACTTCAGCTTGCAGTTCCAAAGAAAAAGGAGGGCTCTACAGGTGTTTCAACAGCTATGAGAGCTCAGGATAAGGATGATCATGGTGTTTTACCACAAACTATTGACATTAACCCTCCTTCTGAGCCTAGTTTTTCAGAGTGAGATAAGTTTCCTATCTGTCTAAAGCAAGGTGTCTACAAGCACCCACAGTGGGTGTGGAAGCCAAAGAGGAAAAAGCATCAGTTAGTTATGGGTATGGGTGTAGGCTTAGAAGAAGCCTACAACCTTACACTCTACGCTTTAGTGGGCAGACTAACGTACAGGGCTCGTTGCACAGAAAAGCTATCAAAGTGGATGAAGTGTTCTTGGGAGCTTGTTCTGGGCTATTTACCTGAGGTTTTAACCTTACCTAGAGGATGGATATGGTTTATTTTTAAGAGGCCGGAGGACTCGGTGTGTATCTTAGATAAGTTTTGGGGCCATGGGGGAGGAATTCTGGTGTTGAAGCGGTGGCGCATAAGCTTTGACCCCTCAACGAAGTACTTCAACTTCTTCCACCTCTCGTTTCTCTTAGTGGGGCTACCACTACATCTGTGGAATGCAAAGGATTTGGAGCTTATAGGTAATGCTTTAGGACATTTTATAATGGTTGATGAACAATCTCATGTGCTGTTAATAAATGAATGACAAAGGTTCTTATTGAGGTTGACATTCATGTAGGGTTATTGGAAACCTTGGATATAGAGTGGAGAAACCATTTGTTCATCCAGCGGTTGGATTATTTGGGCCTTCCTTTTCGTTGTTGGATCTGTAGATGAACATGACACTTGCGAAAGGAATGTACACATACTTTTGGAGCTCCATCTGAGGAGGACCCCTCGAAGGATAACATGGTTGGCAACTACACTCCCTTATGTGGCCAACAAGACATGGGAGTTTACTTGGGTTTAAGGACCAAGGAGAGCCCTGAACCGACAGATACTACTTTTATTGGTAAGCTTAAACTCTTCTGTCCTATGTTGTATAATTCTCTTTCTGCATGGGAGAGAGATCACTTAGTTAGTTATTTTCTTTTGGACTTGGATCATCAGACAGAGGTTGGTAAAATTCCTGAGTTGTACTCTGACCATTTGACACCAGTTTTCTCTGCTATCCTGCTAGTGACCTCTTTGGAGCCACAATCTCATCAAGTTTTGAGTTCTCCTGTCATGCTTGTATCCTTATATGAGGATGAATCCTTATTGCTCTGGGTTTTGGTGAACTAGCCATTAGCGACCACTTTATGGATATAATGATCACTGCCTTAGTTCCTTCCATTAATGAAAAATTAAGTTCCATCCCTATCCCGACTTACCTAGGGAAGGTTTTAGTCACTAGCTCTAGCTCTAAGGGAGCTCATTTTGACCCCTCGGGTGTAGGGATCGATCTTGGGAAGGAACCTATGTGGTCGCAGGGCTTGGGGCTTCAGTTATCTCCTATTAAAACCAAGAATGCTCGTAAAAAGGCGGGATCCATGGGTTCTTCATATGTAATTCAGTCTGCTAATATTTTAGATCAGGGGGCGCTTACAGGCATGAAATCCCTCGCACAGGCAAAGTCATGATCCTTTTATCCCTCAATGTTATAGGGGTGGGAGGCCCCCTGAAATTGGCCTCCATGAGAAGACTCTTAGAAAAAAAAATTCCAAACGTAATTTTCCTACAAGAAACTTTGGTAGCTGCGGAAAAGGCAAGAAACTTCATTTATTTGTTCAAACCCAAGTGGATGATCTGTGTAGTAAGCTCTGCTGGAAATTTTGGTGGGATTCTTGTTTCTTGGGATCCTACCTTCTTTGACTTAGTGTGGTCCTAAGTTGTGGCGACATTTTTTTGTCAGGTACTAGCTTAGCGAATAAAAGGAAGGTATCCCTCTTGAATGTGTATGGACCATGCCAAGAGCGCAAGAAATTTTGGGAAAAATTTGATGGAATGGGTCTTCTAGCACTTGATGATTTGATTTTGGTAGGTAACCTGAACTTTAAGACAAGCTTAGAGGAGATTTGGGGAGAGTCAACGCAGGCAAATCCTCTGGCGGGTTTTTTTAAGGAGTTTTTTACAAAAAACAATTTGGTGGATGTGGCCCCTGCTGAGGTGGTGCTGACGTGGAGAAATGGTAGGTCCAAAACTGAAGTCATATCAAAGAGACTAGACATAATCTATGTGGTGGAGGAATTTCTCACTACCTCTTGTAGATATAGAGCATGGGTTGAATATACTTTTATATCTGATCATGCCCCAATGTTTCTTCAGTTGGGCGAAGAACCGTCTATGGCATCCTTTCCTTTCAAGCTAAATCCAACCTGGTTAGGTGACGCCTCCTTTGATGCATTGGTGCATGAGGTATGGAATGATGCAACACTTCAACATTCAGAGGGAGCACAAAGAAGATTGGTAGGGAGGTTAGCGATTCTGAAAAATCAGGTAAAGGCCTGGTCATATGAAAAATAGATCAGGGATCGTTTAGAGATGGACAAAATCGAAGGAGTTCTAGATGAACTTTTCCGATAGAAGGCGTAGGGAATACATAATGAATAATTTGAGCATCAAGTGAGGATTTTGGAGGATGAACACAAACTGAAGCTTCTGGAGGAGGAAGAGAGATGGTGACATAAGAGTAGATCCATCTGTATCAAAAGTAGAGATACAAATACAAAGTTCTTCCATCGATTCGCCAACTTCCGAAGGAATAAAAAACACATTTGGGAGATTGAGGATGAAGCGGGCAGGATCCATTTGGAAAAAGAGGCCATAAAGAATGTTGTTATCAATCATTTTAAATATTTCTATCAGGATACGAGAACAAATAATATTGGTGATCAGGTTGCTACTGTAAGGATATTCCCTAGAATGGCATTGGAGGAGGAAGTCTTATTTCTAGAAAATCCTTGCACAAGGGAGGAAATTCTAGAGGTTCTGAAAGGATTTTCAAAGGATAAAAGTCTTGGGCTAGATGGTTGGACTATAGAATTTTTTCTACATTATTTGGAGTTGGTCGGGAAGGATTTGCTCGATGTTGTGGAGGAGTCTAGAATAAAAGGCGAATTTATAAAACAAATTAACTCAACTTTCATAGCATTGATCCCTAAAGTTAATCGTCCCAGTACATTCTATGATTTCTGCCCAATTGCTCTATGCAATCTATGCTACAGGATTATTGCAAAAATCATAGCAAAGAGAATTCGGCCTATACTCTCCCGAGCGCTATCAGAGGAACAACCGGGCTTTCTCAAGGGAAGGGAAATATTCGACATTATTGGCATGGCACATGAGTGCTTGCACAACATAAAGTCAAAAAAACTTCAAGCTATTATACTAAAACTAGATCTCAAGAAGGCATATGACTGCATAAACTCATAATTTTTGAGGTTAATCCTCGTCCAATGTGGCTTTGGGCTAGAAAAAACAAATTGGGTAATGGGTTGCGTAAATTCCACTGTATATGCTATTCTTATGAATGGGGAGGCAACAAAATTCTTTCAGAGAAAGAGAGAACTTCGTCAGGGTTGCCCCTTGTCGCCCTTCTTATTCATACTAGTGATGGAAGGTCTTAGTATTATGCTAAAAAAAGGTCAAGCCGAGGGGGTACTGACAGGGATTAAAGTCTCTAGAATAATAAAGATTTTACATATGTTATTTGTGGACGATGTGATTATTATGTCATAAGAAAAGTTGTTTGAATGGATCAAGATCAGTAAAATACTCAATATTTTCTATCGAGTGTCGAGGTTGAGAATTAATGTGAAAAAAATGACCTTCCTCCACTCTGGAGTCAAGCAAGAAACTCTTGATGAGTTAAATGTTTTATTTAATTTTGATTTCAAAGATCTCTCATGAGGCTTTATATATTTGGGGTACTACCTAAAACCAGATAGTTATAAAGCTGAGGATTGGCGCTGGATTATTGAAAAATTTGATCTCAGAATTAATCACTGGTGTAATAGGATGTTATCTTTGGGAGGCCGGTATGTTCTAGTAAAGGTAGTTTTGGAATGTCTTACCATTTATTGGCTGTATTTAGCACACATACTGTTGTCTGTTCTAAAAAAAAATTGACATTTGGTTTTTTTCTTTCTATGGTCCGGCAACAAGAAAAGCAGAAGCTACCATTTGTGTAATTGGGAGTCTTTCTCGAAGCCAAAGATTTATGGAGGCTGGGGGCTTAGAAATATATTCATTTTCTACATGGCTCTCGCATCTAATACTCTGTGGAGAGTTTTGACGAAAAAAGGAATATGAAACCGGGTGATAAAAGATAAATACTTACCTTATGAATTTGTCCATACGTGGTTAAGATTGACCTCTGCAATTACGACTTATGGATCTCAGACCTGGAAAAACTTAATCAATTCTTTACCACTTATTTTACAATGGCTTGCTTGGAATTTGGGCTCATTCTATAGTTATTGGGAAAGATGTCATCTTGGGTATGGGAAAGGACTCTTTTTTATCAAAAGAGTTAGTTGATATTCTGAACCAAAAAAATGTTTACTTGCTTTACCAAGCAAGTTGTGATCTATTGCAGGGAACTATTTGCTCAACCTGGTTAGATTGTACAACCTTGGAGCTCGAGGGAGACTTAGCTTCAGAATGGGAAAAGTACATAAATCTTTTGATAAGCTCAGGAATTCATCTACAGGATCATTTGAATGTTTTACTATGGATGCGAGGTGATAATTCTGGACAACTAATGGTTAAAAATGTTTACAATGCAGTTGCGATAAAGCTATGGATTTCAACAGTAGGTGGATGGAGGAGAAAACTGTGGAAATGGGATTGCCATTTAAAAATTAAGTTATTCACATGGTTGGTAGCGAAAAACGAGATTCTAACCTAGAAAAATCTCCAAAAAAGAGGATGGGTGGGGCCAGGGATTTGTTTCCTATGAAAAGGCAAGAGGGAGACAGGTAAGCATCTATTTGTAAATTTTCCATTCACCATTTCAGTATGGAACATGGTAAAAATTGCACTAAAACTCTCGAGTGGATGGACTGGTATAACAGTGAATGAATACTACGAAAATTGGACAAAGAAGAATCCAAATTATCCTATGTTTCCATTCTTCTTATGCTGGTACATTTGGCATGAAAGAAATTTGACAATCTTTGAGCCAGGTTCCCCTTCAATTCAGAAGGTAGTATGTAAAGCTATTGGTTCAGTGAGTAACTATGGAATTAATGAAAAGGACACTCTTCCTTGAACTATACATGTGCATCTTCTGAAAGATAGAGCCATTGGATGGTTTGACGGGGTAGCGCAACAGTTTGGTGAAAAAAGTGGGGCTGGAGGTATGATAAATATTAGTAGTAACACTTCCTTTTTGTGGACTCTCAACTGTGGTCAAGGAACAAACACTAGGGCTGAACTTTTGGGGGCTTGGGCCTCTCTAACTTTGGTTGTAATATTGTCAGTTCCAGACTTACTTTTGCTAGGCGACTCCAAGATAGTTATTGAATGGATAAATAAGAAGGGAGTTCTCTAAGATGGAAGGAAAGGATCATAGATACTCTCACACTTTTCAGGAATATATCCTTTTCTCATATACACAGAGAAGAGAATCAAGAGGTAGACAGATTATCAAAGATGGCTTTATCAAATATGTCTGGAAGCATTGCTTATACCCATTGAGAGGATGGTAACGAGGGTCCTACTCATTACTTAAAGTTTTTTTAATTGATATATATATATATATATATATATATATATATATATATATATATATATATATATATATATATATATATATATATATATTTGAAGACTAGTTATAATGTTTTGGTACTTTTAGTCATAGTTTGATGCTAAGAATGAGCGACAATTCTTCCTTTTTTGGTTTTTGTCCTATTTATGTTATGTAATGGATGTTTCCTACACCATAATTTTTCCAGTTATGAACCTAATGCTTAGTTATGTATGTTTCCATTTTAGAGCTTGATTAAAGGTCCTATGCTGTAAGTACAACTGTAAGAGAACTATTTATATTTTTATGAATATAAAAGAGAAATTTCCCGTGGAAAAAAAAGTATGTCTAGTTATTCACCTTTCTTGGTCCTATTTAAATGTGATGATTTTGAGAAAACAAACATTTATAGAAAGTGTCCAGATTAAATTTTAAGAAAATAATAGATTAGGTAAAAGGTATATAATTTTTTATATTTAGTATGATCGACCAACGTTCATATTGGTAAATCTCTTTCTAACTTTAAAGAGAGAATTATGCACATGTAAGTTGTTGTTACATAAATAAGTTTTCAAATGGATGTGATAACATCTCCTCACTTTGGTATTAACATCAAGGATGAGTTTGATGTCATATTTTGTGAATTTTTTTGCAAGGATCTTTACAATGGTAACTCTAGCAATTGTGAGTCTTGATATTAGGGTGGCATATCTTCATATTGAGATTTTTTTCCACATTAATATTTTTTTTTTTTTTTTTTGATGTGCATTGGGTATTTGCATTTGTTGTGATTAATTCTACTTGCATAAATATTATGAAAAAATATAGCTTATAAGGCATCACATGCTTTGAAGCTAGCTTGTATTGACTCAACTTTTATAGGAAGTTTTCTTCAATGTCTTTAGGGTTTGATTAGTTTGGGTTCCATGTTATTACTTTGATATTATCAAGGGATACACTTAATTTACATGTTTAAAATAAAGTATATTTACATTTATACACTTGTTTCACCCACCCGCACCCTCATATATGGGTGTGGGTTATTCCCCCCTCCCCCACCCTCATAATACGAGGGTGGGGGGAATATTAGAAAAAAAAATTATGAGGATGGGGGTGGGAGGAATAACCCACACCCATATTATGTTTTCTCTATGATTCCCCCTACCCCACCCTCATATATGGGTGTGGGGGTGGGGGGAATAATAGAAAAATCATATTATAAGGGTGGGAGTGGGGGGAATAACCCACAACCATATTATGATTTCTCTATTATTCCCCCCCACCCCCACACCCATATATGAGGGTGAGGGTGGAGGTGGGGGGAATAATACAGAAAGCATAATATTGATGTGGGTTATTCCCTCCACCCCCACCCTCATAATATGGTTTTTCTATTATTCCCCCCACCCCCACCCTCACCCTCATATAAAGAAACTTTGTGAAACTTTGTGCTACATTTGATTCAATATCATATGCTAGGAAAATTGCATGAATTCATGGCATTATGTTTTTTGCGGGGCTTATATTTGTGGAAAATGTATTAAAAATGGTGTTTTCTAAAAGTATTTAAAATAATTACACCCAAATTTTTGTTTAAATGTTTGTTGAGGAAAATATATGAAATGATCTTACTCAAACATTTTCAGATTATGCTTGGCTAAAATAAAATATACGAGAATATCACCCTATTTTTATAGCCATCAAAATTAAAATTCCAACTCACAAGTATCAATTACAAGTGCTTAGGCTAGTTTTTTTATAAATAAAAGCTTGCTGAAAAATTCATTTTTTATGTAATTTTCTGAATATATTAGACACTGAATAAATATAGAGACAGAAGTAATAAAACACCAAGTCAATAATAAACACATGTGAGACATAAAGCAATCATTTATTTCATTCCAATTCATCAAAGAATCGTTCTCTTTACAAAATTTTCTGGAGAAAGTTTTGGACCAAAGTCAAACTTAGACGTCCCCGATGAAACATACAAAAGGACTTCTGATAGAAAATAAAAAAACTTAACTTGAAAAGATGGATCAGCTTGCCACATATTGTTTTCCGCTAGACTCTACACAATATCCTTTGTCAGTCATGAAAACTAATTGACAAACATACAAGTCTACACAAACTATCAAAGATAGATCAACACCTCTGAAAAAACAAGTCTCTGAATGATGTAATTCAACCCTGAATCTTGTTGTCTACAATAAGAGACTGCTATCATAAAAAATAATTAGCCTTCTAATGAATTAAGGAATGAATGAAAACTAAATTATCTCAACAAAAACTCAAAATTAAACCTTATTATGCTTCTCCTTCCATTCTCCTCTTGTTCCTCCCTTTCATTTTGCCTTTAGAAAAATTAGAATTGGTTGAAGTAGTTGAACTACTTGATTAGTTAAGTTAACTAAAAATTCAACCAACCTTTTAGTTAGGGGGGAAAGTAATAAATCATAATAAGGGTTTTTAAATAAATAATAACTAGTAGGTGGGACCCCTTGTGACTTCCTTTAGCTTTTAACAATCATAACACATCTAGTTGATTAAACAAAACATCCCTCCTTGTGACTCCCATCACCACATTCATATTTGATAATTTATCCAATGATATTTGAAATTATTTTCAAAATATATTACCCATATATCCAAAAAATAACATGTTGTCCAAAATTTCTGAAGTCAACTGTCATCAACAATAAATAAAATAAAACTTAAAATCCATATTTTCCACTCTGAGATGCAATCTTTCCCTTGTTGCTGCTGTCACCTTTTGATCTCTCTAAATTTACCTTTGGTTGTGTTGAGCCTTTAGGCCTAATATCATTGATCACATGAGAAACATTGTCCCTCAAATGCATCCGGGAGGACATAGATTTATCAAAGGCATTGGAGGGTGAGGAAGGGAAGCAATGGATTTTCGTTTGTCAGGGGCATGGTGGGCCTTGGTTTTCAAAATTTTTCTAGCATGGGAAGACTGAATTGGTGAGTGGACAGGGGCATCTTGGCCAATCTGATTGATAGGCGAGGGAGAAGGTAGAGACAAATTGGGCCAGCCACGATGTTGGGAGACTACTGGGTGGACAATCTCTTGCCATCTGTCATTTTCGGGAACCTCAGGTTGCAATGAAACATGAGGGGGCATGAGAATACCGAGGGTTTGTGGTACTTGGAAGGGAGGCCTTTTAGGCATAGGTTGGACCACTCCTTTCCCAATCCAATTGAAAAACCCAACCTAAAATAGCTGGCTTAACTCTTGCAAGTCAACATCAAAGTGAATGGAGAATCTTGGCCTTCTAGGGCCCCTGTTCCAATTACCTCTTCCTTGATTACCTCTACCATGGCTACCTCAGCTGAAAAAGCTCATTCCTATATGCATGATTGATTAGAAAATAGTCCCTTTAATAACCATACATGAAAACTCAACATAGAAGACTATTATGGTGGACACAACTCTGTAACTTTTAGGGTTTTCTTTCATGCTCCCAATTTCCGCCTTCCCAGAGCCTCTCTGACTCCCTTTGTATGAGTTGATCACCTCAGCCTTGCAGCTCTGACTGCCTCAGAAGGGGGGGTGAAAGCCCCCTCTTACTATAATGTCACTGCCAATGATCTGAAGAACTCATGAGTGCGTTGACCGTCCTTTGATCCACCACTGCACTTACGAGACCAATATCTGTAGGAAGAGATGAATATAAGAAAAGAATCAAATAGAGATGCAAAGTCCTTGCATCCAAAAGCAGCTCAAGTCTGGATACCTGTAAAATGTATCCCTCAAGCCCCGGTTACACCCAGGTACGTCATCAAAACCACTAGAATAGGGGAGCATACATAGTTCATGAGAGACCATGCCCTCGTAGGAAAATTCCTAGGTCTCTAGCCCTCAGAAAAGGACCTAGCTCACTGGATCAAGGCGTGGTGGAACCCCAAGGGATATTATGAGCTTTAGTTGAGCTCCAAAGGCTTCTTTACAATAATATTCTACAACTTGGAGGACAAGGACAAAATATTTGAAGGGGGACCATATTTCTACAACTCGGCTGGCCTCTACCTATGCTTCTGCCCAGAAAAGGAAAAGTTCACATACGCACCGGTATGGATTCGCCTCTATTCCCTACCCCAAGAGTTCTAGTTAGAGGAAAATTTACTGGGCATAGGAGATATCCTGGGTAAATATGTCAAATCTTCTGAAGCTACCAAATAGAGAAAATACACCTCTTATGCAAGAATATGTGTCTATATGAACATCTCCAAAGCCCTCCCAGACACAATTACTTTAGAATACCAAGATGAGGAATGGGCCCAAACCATAGACTATGAACACATCCCTTTCAGATGTCGAAAATGCCATGAACATGGACATCTTTTCAGAGACTGCCCTCTCAATGCCACCCTCAAGAGAGAAGCTGAAGAGAAACCAAAGGAAGGATTTACCCAGGTTCAAAATCGAAGGAGACAAACACAAAGAAGCCCACAACCAATAATGGAAAAAAGAACCCCAAAAATAATTCATTTGAAGCCCTTAGACGCCTCCCAGAGGCATAAGAGGTGGAAAACCCCCACAAGACCCCAGGGAAAGACCCCAACAAGCACAAGGAAGATCATTCATCTCAAGAATAACAAACCCCAACAAACTAAGTAGATCCACAAATTCACCCAAACTTAGGGAAAGAACTAGAAAGAGAGGAAGACATAGTCATGGAAATGGATGAGCAGGACCTAGTATAAATCGACCTAGATAGGTTAGAAGAAGCACTCAACAAGAAGGATCTCCAAACCTTACTAGAAGACCAACTTAGAAAAGTTCACAAAATATTTTTGGACTCATCAATAGGGTCTACTTCTAGGTTCGGGATCAACATAGACCCAAACCAAGATCCAAGAAAACACCCAAAAGAAAACAAGCGACAAGGCATAAAATCGACTCATCAACTAATAAAGGAGGCAGGAAACTATATGATCAACTCGGGACAGATTCATAGGCTCTCAGAGAGCTCCTTTTCCCACCCACAAAATTGTTAACTATGACAATCCTCACCTGGAATATCAGAGGCCTAAATGGAAGATTCAAACAAAGGATTCTTCGAAACTGCATCAAAATGGAAGACCCTGATATATTCCTGATACAAGAGACAAAGTGTGCAGGGAAAACTGCAGATGATATCATCAAAATATGTTGGCACAATTGCAAATCCTATCAAACAGACTCAAAAGGGGCTTCAGGAGGCCTGACCATCCTATGGAATCCTGCCACAGTCATCCTTGATCAAGGATTCTCCACTCCATGCACCATCACAACGCACTACAGAGCCATCGGTTCAGACAAGGAGGGAATGATCACAAATGCCTATGGACTGCAGAACAACCAAGACAAAGACCTCTTTCTTCAAAGCCTGGCTTATCTAGGTTCCCTAGTAGAGGGTAAGTGGTGGATAATAGGGGGCGACTTCAACTTGATTCTCAAGTTGGAGGAGAAGCGAGGGGGGGAAAAGCGCTTGGAGCAGGAGAGCACAAAATTCCAGAAACTCATAGAGAACCTTAGATTGGTAGATATTGAGAAAAACAATGGCAACTACACCTAGACCAACAAAATATCAGATCACCAACAAATAGCATGCAGGCTTGACCGCTTCCTCATGTCAAAAACTCTTCTTTTGGAAGGCCCCTTAGTAGATTCCAACATCCTCCTGAAGGAAAGCTCTGAACACTGGCCGGTTCAGCTCTGGATTGACACTATTTCCACCCCCAAGCTCAAACCCTTCAGATTTGAAATTTTTTGGCTCTCTCATCCATATTTCCAAGAGCTAGCCCATCACTGGTGGAACACTATAGAAACACAAAGAGGTATAAAAATGTATTAGTTCCAACAAAAACTCAAATATTTCAGACAATAGGTGCACAAATGGAACAAAGAAATCTTTGGGAACATTCTTCAGGAAAGGAAACTGCTAGAACAAAAAATAGAGAACCTTCAGGGACAATTGATTCACACAGGATACATAATCACTTAACAACAGGAAGAGAGTGAACTCAAAAGGAAAGTATAAGAAAGACACAAGCATGAAGAAATCTTGTGGAGGCGGAAATCTCGAGTCCAATGGCTCAACGAGGGAGAGAAAAACACCAAATTCTTCCACCATTCTATGATCCACAGATGCCTTATCAACCGCATCATGAAGTTGGACGACTCGCAAGGCAACACCCTATTAACCCTTCAGGAAATAACGCACGAGTTGAAAGACTTCTACACAGATCTCCTTTCATAACCCAATATGGATCGCACCTCAACAATAGAAAGGGTGACCAAAAATATCCCAACTATAATCACTCGAGAACATAATCAGTCTCTCATGACACCAATCATGCAAGAAGAAGTGGATCAGGCTATTCAGGAATTACCCAGAGGCAAGGCTCTAGGCCCAGATGGTTTCACAACAGACTTCTTCCATCCTGTTGGCCAATGTTGAGGGAGGAAGAGTAGCAGCTAGTGGAGGAATCTTGCAGCTTAGGCAAATTTCTTCCAACACTAAATGCCACTTTCCTCACCTTAATACCCAAAGAGGAAAGAGTCACAAATTCGAAGAACTTCAGACCTATAACTCTTTGCAACATGATCTACAAAATCATATCCAAGGTCATAGCTCTAAGACTCAACCCAATTCTACTTGTCATTATCTCGAAAGAGAAATTAGGATATGTCAAAGGAAGGCAAATCATGGATAGTGTCATGCTTATCCATGAAATTGTTCACTCACTCAAAAGAACTTGTACTCCAGGTATGCTTCTAAAACTTGACCTTTCAAAATATTTTGACAAATTAAGCTGGCAATACATGAAAGTGCTCATATTGGCTTTTGGTTTCAACAAGGATTGGATCTCTTGGATAATGAACCTCATTTCCTCAACCTTTTTCTGAATCCTCATCAATGGTGTCCCCTCTCAACCCTTCTCGCCCTCAAGAGGAATAAGGCAAGGCCACCCTCTCTCCCCTTTCCTTTTTGTCATAATGGATTAAGGCCTAGAATGATGTATCAAAGATTCAATTCAAAATGGATCCCTCCAAGGCCTCCCTCTTCATGGGTTACAACCGACAGCCTCCCATAGCTAATTTGTTGATGACATGTTGCTAATGAACACCCCCACTGTGCAAGAAGCAACTAAACTAAACTCCATCCTCTCTGATTTTAGCGAAGCCTCTGGCACCACCTTTAATCTAGCCAAATCACAACTCTTCTTTTTTAATACTCCTATGGCAATCCAACAACACCTTTCTCAACTTTTGAATACCCCTGTCTGCACTTTTCCCTCTCACTACCTAGGACTCCCTCTCTCTGATTCAACAACTAGAAACATCTCCTGGGACTCTCTCCTTCTCTCCATCATCAACTATCTTAGCAACTGGACCTTTTGCCCCCTCAACCTATTAGCCATAATCATTCTCCTAAAGTCAGTCCTCCAAGCCATCCTAACTTACCTTTTCTCAACTCTTGCGACCCCACAATCAGTCATAAAGAAAATAAAAAATCTCTAAAGAAACTTTCTTTGGCATGGACACAACCCAAACAAAAAATGGGCCCTAGTTAGTTGGGACAAAGTCTACAAGCCCAAATCTTCCAGTGGTTGGGCCTTCGGAACCCTGGGAAATTAAATAGAACCATGGGAGCAAGAATTTGGTGGAGATGGCTCAAAACACCACCAGAGATCTAGGCAAAAATATGGAAATGCAAATATGACCCAAATATGCACCAAAGTCAACTTATAAGAATGCAGGGGCAAATTCAAGGCTCCAACATCTGGAATGCGGCCTGGAAAAATCGACCACTCATACAGGAACTTGCCTTCTGGGAAGTTCACAATGGCCATAATGCCCTATTCTAAACGGATTGCTAGCAGCAAATGCCACCTCTTCAATTGGAAGAAAATCTACAATCCTACGAGAATCACATTCGAGATCTCGCCACTCTCAAAGTAGCAGACTTGTGGACAGATACCCCCAGTATCTCTCACTTGCGAAGATGAAAATCTACCCATCAAGACCTCCAAATGGCAGAAAACTGTGACCTACAGCACTAGAAACAAGCCACAACCCAAAGGCGAATCTGGAAAAGCATAGATCAATAAATTATCAGATGGGGATACACACCTCATGGAAGCTTTACTCTCAAGAAGGGATACACTCTTCAGGAGAATTTCCACAATCTTCAGAAAGATAGCATCTGGACAACAATATGGAAATCAAAACTCTAGCCCAAAATCTTCACTTTCCTATGGCTCCTTCTCCAAAACAAGACATTCTCGGGTGGGGATACACACCTCATGGAAGCTTTACTCTCAAGGAGGGATACACTCTTCAGGAGAATTTTCACAATCTTCAGAAAGATAACATCTGGACGACAATATGGAAATCAAAACTCTAGCCCAAAATCTCCACTTTCCTCTGGCTCCTTCTCCAGAACAAGATCTTAACCTAGGACAATCTTCAAAGATGTGGCTTCATTGGCCCTTCGATTTTCCATCTCTGTCATCTCCAGGATGAAACCATGGAGCACCTCCTCAATAACTGTCCACTCAATGAGAACATCTGGAACTAGGACACTTAGTTCATTAGGAGAACCAAACTAGTTAAAAACAACATCATAAGCACCATCAGAGATTGGGGCTCTAGCTCCTTCAAAAGCCCTATCCTGAACAGAACCTAGCAAATTTTACCAGGATTTATAGTCTAGAAACTATGGAAAGAGAGGAACAAAAGAATATTTCACACCCAACCCTCTCCTCCCACCCTCCTCTGGGACACAATCCTCCCGCATCTCCAGGAAACTCTTCAGCTACAATTATAGACCAAGGAAGACTTCCCAACATACCTAGGTGAGATCTCTCTCCTCAAATCTTGGGGCTTGTTGCTTGCTCACTCCACCCCCCCTCTACAACCCTCCCTATCTTCAAAAGCCTTCAGTCCCTCTAAGTGGTTCGCCCCACCGCCATGCTTCCATAAGGTCAACTTTGATGGTGCATCTAAAGGCAATCCGGGACACTGAGGCTATGCAACTATCATAAGAAATAGCTCGGGCCAAATACAAAGCCTCATTGCAGAAAACCTTATATGTGATACCAACAACTCAACTGAAATATGGGGTCTCATCAATGGAGTGTAAATGTCTCTAGATCGAAACTTCACTTGTCTGATCATTGAAGGAGACTCCAAAATCATAATAAACTTGGCTACAAATATCTTGAATGGCAGAGATCCAGGGAAAATCACTCCGAGTTGGCACCTCCTTGGCCCTCTTTGCAGCTTCCAAGGTCTTCTCAAACCCTCCCTAACTCTAACCCCCTCACACATTCAGTGAAGTGAAAACAAAGTGGCGAATAGACTGGCCAATGTAGGGGTTGAATCGATGAAACAGATCATTCTCCATGATTCCAAGCAGGCCGAAAGCTCACCCCTATGGCTCCAATGCAAGAGCTTGCCTAGCTAGATGGCCCTCATCAGGATGGGGTGTCACCTCTATCCACCCAGAAATTCTTCCAGTTCAGAAATGATTAGAAGCTCAGGAGAGAGCGCAGAAGATCTTCAACCAATAGATGATTTTAGGAACTCGACAATCGAGAGTCAGCAACACGATGGTTGTTGCTCCCTAAAGGCACAAAGTCATGAAAGGATCTGGACCATTGGTGCTCGAGAGGATATAGACCTTCTATCTGGTCACATTGATCTGACTCGATAAGATCTCCCGAACTCGACTATTGGGAGTTCGAAGTAGGGAGGTAGCTGTCATCCCATGTCGCGAAGTCACGATACGCAAAATAGTGAAATGCACGAGAGGATCTGGACCATTGATCCCGTGGAGATTTGGACCGTTGATCTAACATGATAATATCTTAGGAACTTGACTATAGGGTGTAAGAAGTTGGGAGGAGCTGCTTGCCCAGTTGTGAAGTTGCGAAACACGAAATTGCAAAATGTGCGAGAGGATTGGGACTGTTGATCCCAAGGAAATATGAATCGTTGATCCGTCGCAAGAAGATTTCAAGAACTCGGCAATCGAGCGTTCGAAGAATGGAGGAAGCATCCAGCCCAAGTCGTGAAACGTGAAATCGTGAAAGGCGCAAGAGGATCTGGACTGTTGATCCCGAGGAAATTTGGACCGCTAATATGTCGTGAGAAGATTTTGGGAACTTGCCAATCGGGTGTCCGAAGAATGGAGGGAGCCGTTTGCCCAAGTCGAGAAGTCGTGAAATGCATGAGAGGATCTGGATTGTTGATCCTGCAGAGATCTAGACCATTAATCTAATCTGAAGGCCTCAGGAATTTGTACTCTGGGAAGACCATGAAGAGAAACATAATCAATCCTACCTTGAGCTACAAGCATCTTTGTGTATGTATATAGGATGCAGATGTTTTTTGTAAGATTTCATTTGGAATTAATATAAGGATCGACTTTTATTTACAAAAAAAAAAACCATACATGACAACTCTTTTAAAAATATGAAATAAATTTTGGCTTAGCAACATATCAGAATCATGCAATCCAATCTATAGAAATTGTTTAACCATTGTCAATGAGTAGGAGGTGAACAAAGGTTCTGGTATATGCGAGGGGTTTGTATTGAGCGAAAAGTGTTAAAATGAGGGGGAAAAGATCATGGTTAGTGCTCATAGAAAAAAAACAATCAACTGTGATGTAAACCAAAGAACATATCACTGTATTCCATCCAAGAAACTGCGATTTCAAATTGTTAAAATACAAAATTCCTCTTAACTGTAATTAAATTTTAGGAACAGGGAGTGAATAATGAATATGGGAAGGCGAGGGGATTGTAATTAACAAAAATTGAAATAATGGTAGGGAAAAAGAGTGGATACTGTTAATAAAATTAATCAAGTAATCCATAAAACCATCCTGTATCTAATGCAAACGTTTCAACACTAACCAAATAATCACTGTGATCAATTAAACAACTACTGTGTATAATTTAACCATTTATGTGTATTAACTTGCTCACTATTCGCAATTAAATCTTTAACACAATGTCATCAAACTCAAAATAATATGCCTTCCAAAACAACATGTATAAGAGTTATGTTTCTTCTCATTTGTCCCAATTAATATTCAAAACAATTTCCAAATGAACACACAGTCACTTGTTTCCACTATGTTCAACATCGAAACTATCAACCACTATCTGTCCACAAATTAATTCTTGAAAAAAAACACATACACAAGTTCTTTTAAAATCATGCCTGATTCCATTCCTCTAATCAATTTAACATTTGAATTGTAATGAAACCATACTGTTATAAAACCCATGCCCATCTCTGATAATATGCACGATATCAATAAAACATACACAACAGGTAGCCAAGCCACAACCATCATGATTTTTAAATTGCAATACTCCCGATTGGCAATCAAAATACACAATAATAGCAATCATTTATTCAACTTATACCATGTTGTAGGAAGCCCACACAGACCAACGCATAACGCAAGAAGCATCGTTGTGACTTAATCAACCATAAAATAATGTTGGGTTAACAATATAATTGTAACAACACAAGAGGCAACGACTGTGTATCCAATTTCATTTCTCAAACCAACCAATTAAACATGTCAGGCTATCAATTCAACTGTCATCGTAAATAATGCAACGACTATCTATCCATAATAAAGACCACTGTCAAATCTATTAACATAGATGAACCAACAATCAACCACTGTCGACGATATTCCACCAACTCACAATATTCAACAATATAACCGACATGATATAACTCGCTCCAATTATTAAAAACGAGCTTTGAATAATCAAGGGTTCTCTCTATGGAACCAACATAGGGAGACCTAAATTGACCACCAACAGTAGGTGAGAAACTTTCGAGACAACACAGTGGACACACAGGCCATATCACCAATAGCTTTGCAAGACAAGGTGACAATTCACTAGGCAGGAGAGATTATGAGCAAAGGATAAGAGGTTCCTCACGGGCCAATAAATAACACCAAGAACATGCAGGGCATAACCCTCGCGATTTTCCCCAATCAACCCAAGTAATGCTGATATAAAAATAGATCCATGAACTAGCAATCAACCCCAAAGCAAGCCCCTTGGCATAATAGCCATCATAACCAACTACACATACACCAATATTATAAACAAACCCATACCCAGATAAAACAATATGCAGTGACACAAGGTGGTTCAAAATCAAACCCAACAACCCCATAACAACAAATATGACTGGGCATGGTCACAAGAACTGTGTGTAGATAGACAGGAAGTCTGGACTGAATGAACCCTCCAACAAAAACTCATAAGGAAAACATATATCTTTCATGTCTTCTACCACTCAGAATAATCAATGAAACTGTGACTTCAACCATCATTTTCATTTGCAACAAAAACCACACCAACAACCATTCCGGAGAAATATCACAAGTTTACATAGTTTCCAGTCTCAAGAAAAGAACAAACCCATACATCACTGAGCCAATATCTATTTCATAAGCAGAGTGGGTTCATGGATGGAGAAAAAGACATACCTGTAACCAAAAAGCCTTAAAAATGCAATCTTGGTTGAGTAGTTCTTCCCTTGCCTGAAAATCAGAGCTTAACCACAATGAAAAACAATCGAACAATAGCCAAGCTAGGGTGACGACCATTGGGAGAGGTATGGAGTGATGTGAAATAAATGCACGTCACTTCCATCCTTTACTCATTAAATTATTTAGTACATTCTAGCCAGCCATCCAATTAATCTATGCATCGAAACTAACATCCATTACTTGCCAAATGTGCCACCTATATCACATTTAACCATTTCCAACCATGCCATAAAGCATATCAAATGTTCTTTCACATAACTCAATAAATCATATAGCCACTAACTTCGTTAGCCAGGACTAACAACAATCCTTTTAATTCCAATGCATATAGTGTAGCATAGTAGCATAGAAGCATAGTTTAGTTTCTTCCTTTTGGATTTTGTTCATATTGCTTTTATCTCTTTTCAATTCCTCTTATTTGTTGTTACTAACATGTATCTTGTGCAGGTGTCACAGTAATATATCAAGGAGAAAATAACAAAGGTAACAATGGATAACAAAAGCCATCATAACATGAAATTAGAGCCTAGAGCAACAGAACCAACCGATAACATGCATTATCCATTATCCATTTGTTGCGAATAGAACCAACATTTGAACATCAAACATGCCCAAACCTATAAGCAATGTCAAACAACAACATAACATCAAATAAGAACCAAATATGATCCTCCAATCTACAAGGGGTTCCCACCTACTAGTATTATGTATATCGTTAGCTTATAATAATAGGATTTAGCAATACTGTGCGAGCGAAATCCTCGTTGCTATTTTAATAGTCAACAATGTTGTTATAAGGATAATATTCATTTCTAATTATTTTATCAAGATAATTTTTATACATGGAGAAAGTTTATCCTCACCATC
>JZKD02S1810918.1:235741-248294 GCA_000966675.3 Picea glauca
TTCAAAAATTCATTTCTCCTCAACCATGAGGATCCACGTGACGTGCCACATACCACCGGAAACAACATGATGTATACTATCCATCCATGGGTGTTGTATCTTCATGTTAATTTTCATTCATGTCCAAATAACTTCATCAATCTTGTGGTCCAAAACCCATGACTAGGGTTGACATCAATGACAACAACCAATCTTCCAACAGAATATAGCAAAGGATTGGTTGGGTTTTCTTCCCTTGTTGAGAAGGGTTTCCCAGGATACTTGTTGTGTACTTGTGCATGGTGTTTCTTATTATGATCTTGGCTGCTAAAACAAATTGTTTATGGTTTAAGTAAAATGATAAAATTGAATGAACTTCATGCTTAAGCCTAGATTATTGAAAAATCAACACCATTTACCCAAACTCTTCCTATTTCTTCTTGTACTTTCCCTCTGAAAGGGTATTTTTGGAGGGCATGAAGAGAGAATGCAAAGGAGAAGGATCTATTTGAATTGTTGAAAGGCCATAGAGTGATGAACTACATTGCACCAAAGATTTTCAGAATAAGAGCACTGAGCAACCATTGAACATTGGTTTTCTCATTGGGTTTCCAAGATAAACAATGTCTCTATGTGCAATATTTTATTTGTGTGCTATTATTTTACTCTATCGACTTGTTTATGTGTTGATAGTAGAGCTTCTCTTTGATATTAATGGTTTCCAGTGAATAGTGGGAGTGTAAATGAGAGGGATATGTAATCAAACTTTTGAATTTACTGCAATATCGGTTTTCCTTGTCTAATAGAGAGTATAATAGCTCTATTGCTACCACCATGGGATGCATTTCTAGGCCTAGAGATCAATGGATGCCACCTCAAAGTTGTTGCACTTTTGTAGAAGGTTTTTTCATTAGTTTATTCAAGTTTTCTAGATAGTTAGGCATTTTTAAGCATTGTTGGGCATTTTCACTTTACCCGGGTCGTACCCCTCTTCTTCAGGCATTTATCTTACATGTTGGCTGAATTCAAGGTCAAACTTGGCTATCTAAGAGGTTGTACACATCCTCCAAGATATTTACAATTCCCACAAGCTTCACAGAGACCATATATGGTCGTACAACAACCATGTGAGCCGTACACAGTTGTGGCGTGACATCTCTTGCTTGGGAGAGATACACTTAGTGCTTCATTATTTGTATTGGTTATCCAATCCATGGAGTTCATCATGGCATTTTATTCTTTGGATGTGTCTTGTTTGGCTGGATGGAAATGGTCATTGAATGGATCAATAAATAATTAAACCTACAAACTACCTTCTTTCAATTTGGTTGTCATCTCTTTGTCATACGCAAATTTCCTATAGCCATATACTTGATCATTTGGTTATATCATTGAGTAATATCACAATACACCCTTGCATTTATTTACACATGACTAAATTCCCAGTGTTGTATATGCTTTTACATGATTTCTCCATGATTAAATTGTTGGTTGATTTAGCAAATGGCTATAGCTTAATAATTGTTAAATTGCTTGAGTTGTTGGTGTCAAGCTTAGTTATAGCCAAGAAAATGCTTGTAGCTCCACATTCTCCCATCTATGTGCATTGCTACAAGAAGAAAATACATTAGAATTATTGGGCATTCTTCCTCATAAACCACAACAATCCTTTACTCCCTACAACGTTGGAGTCTCTTTGTTAGTTCATTCATGTTCGGCTTGTAGCTGTGCATTTGATTATATTCAAGCTATGTAGTTGGATTAAAAATTATAATCATCTTGAGAGTGCTTCCCCTTATGTGTGTGTGTGTGTGTGTGTGGGTTTCAATACTTGTGAAGGCATTGTTATGACATTAGAGTCATTAGGGAAAGACACTATATACCTAAGCATTATTTGTCTGTATAAAACCTAATTTGAATTCTGAATACATATGTATGGTAATTGCAACCAAAGGGTCATTAAGTTAACAATTTCATTGAAGCCTACATAACAAAACTATTTAGGGACATGTGATCAGAGATGTGTGGAGGGACACGTTTACAATTGGAGTTGTGCGTGCAAATATAAAACCATAGGGCACCATCATAACATAATTCTTATTTGCTTGAACTAATATAGAAGAGTGGGCATTGTGTTGGCATAACTGAGAACAAATTTGTCCTCGGTTCAAGTGTTGGGAATGCACATTCTAACCAATGCATTGTTTTTTTTAAAATACCCGAAGTTCCTACTCCATTAGTAGTGATTTGTAACGTTGTGATTGACCATTTATATTTCTCAAAGGTTGATATTTTGTTGGAAACTAAATTGAATTTCACCTGTATTTTCCAATGAGCATTGACCTTGGAAACATCACATATAAGTGAAGAAAGTACCCAAGTATTGAAGACAGAGCATTCAAGTTTGAGTTGTGATTGAAGAAGCCTATAATCTCAACTTTGACAAAGTAAGAACATGAACCAAATTTTAAATTCCACAAAGCATTTGTGTTGGTGAAGCAAGTGGAATATAAGCCCCTCAACTACAAATAATATGGTATCAAAGTTGTTGAATCCTTGACCATGACATAATTTCCACAACCTTGCAGACCTATCATGGGTTAAACAAACAAAGAAAGGTTTTAAGACCTACATGCCATCAATGTTTAGCTTCAATAGGTCTAGATGTTTAACCAAAGGATTACAGAGATGGAGAAGTACCTTGAGAGCTTGTAAAGACTGTTGCCAATCCTAGATAATAAATTTAATTAACACCAAGATTCCCTCAATGCAATTATGGAATATTTTGGCAATAAGAGAGTTCAACTTATACACTTGGGAGAGAAGGTCATCCATTTGGACAATTGACATGAGGATAGGTTCACTCAGATGATGACTCATCTGAAACAAGAGTTGTCAGGCAAGGATGAGGCATTAGCAAAGCTCCAAGCAGTTGTCCAAGAGCACAGAGAAGCAAAGACACCTTCCATTGACACTATTGAAGCCAATACCATGGCTGAGACAACTTTATTAAGCTCACCTTCCATAGACATTTCTCAAGAGAAAACTAGTGAATTTGAAAAGCATATCAAAGGAATTAGATCAAAATTGTTAAGGTATATGGATTATGGTGGGCACGAGATAGGCAAGAGAAGACATACCATCTTAAGCCCCATTGTATCTCAATATAGGGTTAAGCAAGAAGGCCTGGATTTTGATGGAAGAGAAGAAAAGGCCATGAAATCCAAGATCATGTTTGTGAAGGAAAAGAACATGGTATAATTGGCTCAATCGTCAAAATTAAGAGCAACAATACATGAAGATAGAAATCCATTATCACCTCAAGCTTCTTGTGGTGGATTGTAGAAGGGCAGTGAAAAGAATATTTCAAAGACTCAACCGACGATTACACTCAAAAGAAACAAAAATTCATATCAGTTGCAACAACAACTAGTAGCTAGAACCACAAGTGAGAGCCATATCCACAACTAGAATAAGAGCTAGTAGTCAAAGCCACAAGTTGTAGTTATGAGTAAGAGTCATGTTTCATAGAAGCAAATAGAAGGAAAATTATTCCAGATTGGTCTGCTAAGCTTTTGGAGACCAAAGATTCTCTCAATTGGGAAGTGTGATCGAAAATGGATTTGATCTCTAAGCAATGGTTGTAAGCCTCAATATGTAAGGCAATTTGACAATTAAGGAAGGTTAGTAACTATGTAAAACATAGTTCAAAGTAAATTGGAATAAGAGAAAGGAGAAGACAACAATAATTAAATTAAATAGAAAATGAAGACATGAGAGAAAAGACTAAGGAATGGGAAATGGAAGGTGAGGCCTATTAGCCTTTCCATTACCCTAGCTCTCCCTATTTCTTCTTGTACTTTCACTCTCAAAGGGTCTTTCTTGTGGGTTAGGAGGAGAGAACTCAAAGGAGAAGGAGTTGTGTGAATTGTTGAATGGCCATAGAGCCAAAAACTACATTGCACCAGAAACTGTCAGAATAAGAGCACTAAACAACCATTAAACATTGGTTTTCCCATTTGGGTTTCTAGGATGAACAATGTCTTTATGTGCAATGTTTTCTCTATGTGTTGTTGTTTTGCAATGTCAACTCGTTTATGTGTCGATAATAGAGATTCTCTTTGATATTAATGGTTTCCAATGAATAGTGGGAGTGCAAATGAGAGGCATATGTAAACAAACTTGTGGATTTACTACATTATTCTTTTTCCTTATCTAACAAAGATTATAAAAATTCTACCACTACCACCGTGCGATGTATGTAAAATCCCATAGATCAATAGCTACCACCTCAAAGTCATTGCACTTCTCTAGAAGGTTTCTAAATTAGTTTATTTGAGTTTGGTGGATAGTTGGTCATTTTTGTCTTTGCCTGGGTCATACCCCTCTCCTCTAAGCATTGCTCTTACCTGTTCGGTGAATTTAAGGTTAACCTTGGTTGTATTACACATCCTCTGAGCCATTTACAATCCTTATAAGTTTTTCAAAGACCATACATAGTTATACGGTCCGTATACAACCGTGGGAGGGTATCTCTAGCTTGGTAGAGATACACTCAATATTTCATTGTTTGTATTGGCTATCCAATCCACAAAGTTCACCATGGAATTTTCTTCTTTTTTTGTGTCTTGTTTGGCTAGTTGGAAGTGGTCATTGAATGACTCAATAAATAATTAAACATGCTAACTACTTTCTTTTAATTTGGCATTGCTACAAGAAACAAATAGATTGGAATTGTTTGGCATTCTTCCTCATAAACCACAACAATCCTTCAATCCTTACAACATTGGAGTCCCTTTGTTAGTTCACTAGTATTGGGTTTATAACTATTCATTTTATTATATTCAAGCTATGTATTAGGGAAAGACACTATATACACGAGTATTGTTTACATGTATTAAAACCTAAGTTGAAGTGTGAATAAATATGTATGGTAATTGCAACCTAAGGCTCATTGAGTTGAGTTAGCAATTGTATCCAAGCCCACATAACAAAAATATCCAAGGACGGGTGACTAGAGATGTGTGGAGGGATAGGTTTACAATTGGAGTTGTGTGTGCAAATATAGAACCACAAGGAATTATCATAACATAGTTCTTATTTGCTTGAACCGAGATAGAAGAGTGGGCATTGTGCTAGTATAATTGAGAATAGATTTATCCTTGGCTCAAGCACTGGGGATGCACATGGGTAAGGCTCTGTTTTAAAGATATCTTATATGTTTTTTTTATGATATCTCGTATGTGTTTTTTTTTATATATGTTCTAAAGTTTTCTTTTTCAATTTTTTTTTATATATTATACAAATAATAATTTATATGAGCTTTGTATGGAGCTTGGTCGCCTTCCATGCTTGTGTTTGATGTTGGAACCAAATTCTCTTTTTGTTTGTTGATGGTTGGAAAATTCCTCCACCAATAATGGGAAAGTTTCCCAATGGCATATCCCAATTAGATATGCTCTCATTTGGATTAACAACTTTCAACCAGTATGTGGGACCGATTGCCACCTAAAATGATGAAATCGATTTGATATCGATAAAATTAAATAAATTTGTCTTAAAACAAAGCTTAATGATCTAATTATAATATCTATAATTTTGTTTCTAAAATTTAATCCTAAATATACCCTAATTATCCTAGCTAGGATCAAATATAGTCAAAATCAGATAAAAGACAAAATGATGAATTACAAAAATTAATGAAATAATTCTTTAAAACAATATAGTATTAAGCACAAATACATATAATGTTTTCCAAATAAAAATGTTGGAAATTATTTTTCCATTGATGTCAAATATAGAAAGCCTTGAATGTCATTGATGTCATAATAGGGGGAGACTAACCAACGTCAATGATGAAGGTAGGAAGATTGTGATGCCAGGTCCAAGGATTGAACTTGAACCATACACAAATCCAACAAATGAAACGACCCGATAGGGGGAGACTCTGAGAGTATGGTGTAATTATGTGAGGAAGTGTGAGAAACCAAGAAGGAATAGAGGTCATAAAGGTCACATAAATGAAAAAATAAACTTTGTTACATTGTGCGCATAGAATTTGGCTTTCAAAATCCATTCTACAGGTTAAAGTGAATAGATAACGAAGATATAATCAACATTATCCCTTTCAAATCCAATGACCAAGATCATATCATCGGGGATTCTATATTGGGGCACGAGACTTCATTAAAGGGTTGATCATCAATGATGTATCACCGATGTGGGAAGTCTCTAAATCACCAACATCAATAAACAAACCAATTGACGATGAGGATATGCTTAAAGTAAACCAGATCAACGGATCTAGAAGATGACTCGTAGCAACATTCTATCAAAGAAGAAGTTTCAAAGTGGGGTTGAGTATCATTGAGTGGGGATAATCAATCCTTGTGAGTAAGTTGTCGACGACAACACTATTATCTACGAATGAGTAATCGATGACATAAATTGACCCTGGTTAAGTCAGATCGACGACTTCTGGAAGGACTTGTAAGAAACAAGGACAATGCCATGTGTCCAATGCTAATTCAAAACAATGACAAAGTATAGCAAGAGGAAGGGATGATGTCACAGGATTTGAGGTGCCACATCATCCAATACATGTGGAAGGAGTCCACATGGAGGACATGTCAGGATGACATAAGCAAGCCACTCAGAAAGTGACATGTGGCCCATTCAGAGAGTACCGCATGTATCATAATGAATGATCCATGTGTCATCAAGAACATAGTCATAGATCCCTCACAAATTTTTGGTCAGAAAAGATCATGACCATTAGTCATAGTTTGTTGAACATATCTCCTTCTTTCATCGAAAAAGTGATGGTCAGAGTGTTTGAGTGCAAGGTTGCACATGGACTTCGATAGAGGTAACTCCAAAAACCAATGAAAACCATTGATCGAAGAGAGGGGGCGACACAATCTCAGTTGTCCATAAGAGTGCTTGAATGTGAGGATGAATTGGGACTCCAACAAAGGATAAATCTAGATTGTAGGTCGACATGAAGGCTAGATGTAATCTCAGTCAGAGATCAATGTGTATCCCACCTCACCATCTCACATATAGTCAGAGTGACACGAGATAAATGTCATGCATGTTAAAACAACAATGTGATAAACATCGTCGATCCTGAGTCTTCAAGAACCATTGGATCCATCACAATACATATCATTGGAGTGGATGGACAGAATCTGATAGGAGAAACCATAAATCAACAAGATTCATTAATTTATCAGGGCTATAGCAAGGAGATCTGGATCGTCCATCAGAGTGGGAGTAATGACGAAATCTAATCGTTCATTAGAGGAGATCTCAAGAGATCTGGACCATCCATCAGAGAGGCTCTCGTTATAGTAGATTGGTTGGTTGCAGTGGAGGTACTCAGATGAAGGATCTTCAAGGAGAAATCTGTATCATTGGTCGACGTGCAAATGAGATACAATGACAACCATAAATCTATGTGGGTCCCACCTAACTAGCATACAAAAGGACAAAGGGATATAAGATAAACATCATACATGTTGAGGGGGGTATGTAATGGGAGCCATTGACTTCAAACTGTGAGGACCATTGGATCTGTCGTGGTACTTGTCATCAGAGTAAAGTTGATACTCCAATGATGAAGGAATCCAAGAATCAATGACAATCATTGATCAATGATCCAATGATCGAGGTAGTGTTGAGTGTTTCAAACTCTTTTTGGTCTCGATGAACATGATTGCAGATCAACGGTGGAGATTAAATGGAGATCTATATCTGATGACTGTTGAGTGATGATAGTTGTGCCATGAACAGTGAGCAAGCCTGTGTGTGAAACAAGGAAGGAATTTGGGACTAGTTGGAAGGATTTTCTTTTGAGCTCAGTTTTAATGGAAATCTGAAACTGGCCTTAAAAGCACATTTTGTATATAAGAAAAATCCATGGAGGAAGGAAACTCTATAAATAATGATGGATTAATCAAGCTAGAGTGAGTACAGGATGAATGTGGTGTGAAGAGGTGTGAGGAGAACAAATATTATGAGGTCTGTACGAAAGCGTGGAAGCAATGAAGATGATCTGAGGTCCGATGAAATAGAGGATGAAGCATGCCGGAGAGGTTTTCTAAAGAAACCTATGAATTACATATCTTTTTAGGGTGGCAGGGTGGAGCAAGGAAATATTGAATTGGAGCTCAATCAACAGGTTTGTGCCTATAGAGGATTGGTGTCCTCGTCCATTTGCAGGTTGATGCATGTTTGCAGGTTAGTGCCTAGTTTGTAGGTTGGTGCCTAAAGAGGATTGGTGTCCTCATCCATTTGTAGTTTGGTGCCTACAGAGGATTAGTTTCCTCGTCTATTTCTAGGTTGGTGTCTGGTTTGTAGGTTGGTTCCTAGAGAGGATTGGTGTCCTCGTCCATTTGCAAGTTGGTGCCTGGTTTATGAGTTGGTGCTCATAAGAGGAATGGTGTCCTTGTTGACAATTATTCATACATGAATTGATATCCAGTTATAAATGTTTTCAAGGTATTCACAATCTGGATTTCCACCTATATGTTTGTAAATGTGTTGAATAATTTTTTTGATTATGATGAGTACATTTATGGTATAACTAACTGCAAATATAAGTCCTAACTATGTTTTAAAATCAGATCAGAACAAAATTATTAAAAGCATATAGTACTAATTCACTGCCCCCCTCTTAATACTATTTCAACAATTGGAATCAGAGAAAATTCCTTAAGAAACAATCTAACCACTAGAAGGCATATCCTAGTAGGTCACATGGATAAACAAGAGAGATTATCTCTAAGAAAATCTCTATAATTTTATGGAACATATTATGCCTTATGGAAAATCAAAATGAGAGTGTACTTGTAGTCACTAAGGTATGATGTCTGGGAATTAGTCAAGAATGGTTATGAAACCCCAACAAATCCACTTTTTTATATAGGTGCAAAGAAGTTCGATGGAAACAATGCAAAATCCATAAATGCAGTTCTGGAAGGGTTATCAAAATCAGAATTCACCTAATTTATGCACTATAAATCAATAGAGGAGATGTGGGATAAAATGCAAAACACCCATGAAGGAGATGATAAAGTCAAGTAAGCAAAGATAAAAACTCATAGGAGTCAATTTGAAATCCTGAAGATGAATGAAGAAGTAAACATTGCATCATACCTTTTACATGTGGATGAAATTGTAAACATCATTAGAGGTTTGGGGGAAACGTTTGATGAGAAATTCATTGTTTAAAAAGTACTTGGGCCACTTCCTATGAGATTCATTCCTAAAATATCAACTCTTGAAGACAAAAAATAATTGGACAAATTAACAATGGATGAATTGAATGGAATTCTTACAACCTATGAGATACGAATAGGACAAGAAGAAGTACCTAAAATAGAAGCAACATTCAAAGCCTCGAAGAAGTCTAGCAGAAGAAAAGAAAGATCAAGTGACAACTCCAATGATGATTATGATGTAGAAGAATCCAACTTTGTGAGAAGGCTCAAGAGAGGAACCGAAAAATATAAAGGTAAGTTTCTTTTCAAATGTTTTAATTGTGGTGAAGTAGGACACTTTGCTGCCAAATGCCCTAATAGTAAGAACATGGACAATAAAGATAAGGACGATTTTAACTCTAATAAAAGAAGAAATGGTAAAACTCAAAGGAACAAATACTTCGAGAAGCAAAATAAGAATCTCTATTCCAAAGAGAATGACTACTTATCTTCTGAAAGTGATGAAGAGATTGAAGGAGATGTTTTGTTCATGGCCCACAAAATAGAGTCCAATGAAGATGAAGACAATAACAACGTCCTAGAGATTGGAGAAAATGAAGATATGGATGTTGATATTGAATGAGAATTACTCTATGCCCTAGATGAAATAAAAAAGGCTCAGAAGAAAGAATATACAGTTGAAGGAAGATTTGTCACATAATTTTGATCTTGTTTCTCAACTAGAATAATGGAAGAAAGTTGAAGAGGAAATAATGAGTCAACTACATAACAAAGAAGAATATTGTGAGAAACTTGACAAATAAAATGTTGCCTTACTGAAGAAAATTAATGTACTTATAGCTAAGTTGAACAAAAGTAAAAATTGAACAAAGTTCCATGATATTAGACAATATTCTCAATAACCAAAGCTCTCCATTCGACAGAATTAGACTTGGTTACAATCCCAACCAATAATTACAGAAAACCAATGAAGAACCCAAGAGTTATGCTACGACCCTAATCAATCCCATTGAACGTAATGAGAACACCAATGAAGCAAACCCTAACCAACAAAATCCAGTTGTCCTTCACAGGAAGAATGAATTCAGAAAGGTGACGACACCAAGAGGACCTAATGTGAACATGTATGAGTATCTCTTTCTTGGTAACTGTTTTTCATGCAACAATTTTTGACATAAGGAAATATATTGTAGAGCATATCTAAGAGATTACCAAAGAAGAAATGGAGGCATGTGCAATGCTCTAAGAAATAATTATGTGAACAACAAAGTCAAAATCATATTGACAACAGAAACAAGAATTCATTTGCTCCACTATTCAACTATGATATTGAATATTATAAATTCCGCAATTTTGGCCATAAAGCTCAAGATTGCATAAGTTGGACACATGACCATAATGAAAAACACACTGGTCTCAGTAATACCACCAAAGTTCGGAAGATGAAACAAGAAAGGATCTCTTAGGAAGAATGTGATTTAGATATGCATGCTCAAGACAAAGAAATTTATTGGTACATAAACAGTGGATGTTCAAGGCATATGACCGGTGATGAAAACAAACTCCTTAAACTAAAGAGAGAGAAGGGAGGAAATGTTTCATTTGGAGACAATAAATTTTCCAAGATAACTGGGAAAGGTAAAATCAGCCTTGGAAGTCAGAAGGCCACAACAAAAAATGTTCTACTAGTTGAAGATTCAAAGAATGACCTTCTAAGTCTCAGTCAGTTGTGTGACCAAGGAAACACACTCATGTTTAACTCCCATGAATGAAGAATAAGAAAAGAAGACTTTGGTAGATTGGTAGCAACAACAATCAAAACTCCAAACAATGTATACATTCTAAATAAAAGTGTAAAAGAAGTATGTTGTGTGGGACATACAGATGAAAGTTGGTTATGGAATAAGAGAATGAGACATTTGAGTTTTGACAACCTAGTTAAGGTCAGTAACCACCAGGCAATAAGAGGCATGCCAAAAATCATCAAGATCTCAATCCCAATTCATAAACATTGTCAACATGGGAAACAAAATAGAGTGAGATTTATAACCAAGGAATATTCAACATCAAAACCATTAGAACTCATCCACATTGATCTCTTTGGGACAAAAAAATCACAAGTCTACAAGGTAATCATTACTTCATGTTTATCATTAATGATTACATAAGAATAACTTGGATAGTCTTCCACAAACATAAATCAAAATCCTTTGGGAAATTTAAGGCATTCAAAGCATTAGTTGAAAATGAAACAGACTCGAAGATAAAATGCTTGAGATAAGATAATGGAGGATAATTCACATCATATGAGTTTAACGAATTCTATGAAGATCATGGGATAAGAAGACACTTCTCAGCTGCAAGAACTCCACAAGAAAATGGAGTGGTTGAAAGGAAGAACAAGACAATGCGAGAAATGGCAAGAACAATGCTAAATCAAGCTCAACTATCAGATATATTTTGGAGGGATGCAATCTACACAATTGTCTATATTCTGAACAGAGCACAACTCTGAGCTAATAGTGAAAAAGATCCATATGAATTGTGTAAAGGTAGGCCAACTAATGTCAAACACCTTAAGGTCTTTGGAAGCAAATGCTACATAAAGAAAGATGATGATAACCTTGGCAAATTTGACTCCAGATCCGATGAAGGTATTTTTCTTGGTTACTTGTCTCAAAGAAAATCTTATAGATGTTTAAATATGGGATTAGAAAAAAATGTTGAAAGTAAAAATGTGAGAGTGGATGATGAAAATCTTGGAAGGATCAATATGCAAACAAATGACCAGCCGACAATAACAAGCTATAGTAAATAAGAGAAAGAAAACGAGGAAGACAATGTAGAAGAAGAAGAAGAAGAGAAAGGCAATGAGGAAGATAATGCAGAATCAGAAGAAGATAAATCTTCTAAACAAGACACAAAGACTCCCTCGAGGTATGTGAAAAAGAACCACCCTAAAGAACTGATTCTTGGAGAGAACAACAAAGGTGTCTATACAACAAGACAATTGATAAGATCACCAAAAATATGCAAACCTGTCTCTACTGTCTAAAATAGAATCCAAGAACTTCGAGGAAGCTAGTAGAGATAAAAATTGGGTTAATGCTATGAATGAAGAATTATATCAAAATGAAAAAAATGAAACTTGGGAGTTAGTTCCAATACCAAAAGACAAGAATGTAATTGACACCAAGTGTGTTAGGAACCAAATATCAATATAGCATAGAAAAATCTCATAAAAAGTACTCAACGCCTTGAAAAAGAGATAATTTCAGATAATAAGCCTCTTCGAGGGGGAAACCTCCTTTTACCCCACTTAAATGTTCAAGTACAAGATGATTCAAAAT
>JZKD02S1810918.1:256272-272401 GCA_000966675.3 Picea glauca
TGAAAATGTCTCCTTGGTATATATAGGAGACTAGGAGGTATAATTACAACTAATGGCCTAAAGCCGACATAAATAAAATAACATTACTAATCTAAATTAAAACTAATGGACTAAATCTGACATAAATAAAATAACATTACTAATCTAATATGCCCCAATTAAGGGGTAATGAGCCAATATTAGGGCTTAACAAAGTGGGTTTTTAGGAACAAACTTAATGAGGATGGACAAGTAGTGAGAAATATGGCAAGGCTTGTATGTAAAGGATATGCTCAAGTTGAAGGGGTAGACTTTGATGAAACTTTTTCTCTAGTATCACGACTAGAAGCCATTAGAACATTTCTAGCATTTTCAAGCTACAAAAGTATCAAAGTCTATCAAATTGATGTTAAATCTGCATTTCTAAATGGAATTTTGGAAGAAGAAGTATTCATTGAACAACATGAGGGATTTCAACAGATAGACAATAAATATCATGTGTGCAAATTGAACAAATCCCTCTATGGTATAAATCAAGCACCTATAGCTTGGTATTCAAGGCTTGATAATTACCTACAACAACAAGGCTACACGAGAGGAATTGCATAAAGTAATATTTACATCAAAGAAGAAAATGAAAATATAATTATCATTGTGGTCTATGTAGATGATATCATATTTGGAAGTGACTCTGATGATCTGAGTTAAAGGTTCTCAAAGAACTTGCAAAAATAATTTGAGATGTCCATGCTGGGTGAGTTGTCCTTCTTTCCAGGTCTTTAAATCTCTTAGTCAAATAAAGGCATACGGATGATTGCAAGCCTGTTAGTATTCCCATGATAACTGGCTACAAGTTGAGTAAGGATGATGAATCACCAGAAGCAAATCACACCATGTATAGATTAATGATTGGTAGCCTTTTATATCTAACTACATCAAGGCCTAATGTTATGCAAGTTTTTGGATTGGTTGCATGATTTCAATCTGCACTAAAAGAATCACACGTGATGGCAGTCAAAAGAATTATAAGATACTTGAAGGGCACAATGGATTTTGGAATGTGGTACCCAAAAGGAGAGAATTTTACTCTAACATCATACACTGATGCAGTTTGGGCAGACAATGTTGATGACAAGAAAAACACAAGTGGTGGAGCATTCTTCTTGGGCAATTGTTTAGTATCCTAGTTAAGAAAGAAACAATCTTCAATCTCCTTATCCATGATAGAATCATAGTACATTGCAACAACATCACGTTGCACACAAATCCTTTGGATGAAGCAAGAACTGCAAAATGTTAAGGTAGAATGCAAGCAATCGATTTCTATACTATGTGACAACACTAGTGCCATAAATATTTCCAAGAACCCAGTAATGCACTGAAAGACTGTCAAGTTGGAGTATGTTCCTACCAAGGAATAAGTTGTAGATATGATTACCAAACCCATACCTAGAGATACATTTGAGTATCTCAAACAAAGGATGGGAGTCATTTTCATTTCTCAATGAAAGCTTCAGCTAAAATTTGTTGGGAGCTCAACAAAACCAAAAGCTCAGGGGGGAAGTGCATATGGTTGCATGTTGCAAAGAAAAATGAAGAGTGTTGCATTAGGGGGAGCTACAAAAAGAAAATAAGATTGATGGCTACAATGAAGAAATTACTAAATATAGAAACCCTTTTCCATTGATGTCAAAGGGGGAGAGAAACGAGATAGGGGGAGACATGCAGAAAGAGGAGACAACAAGACAGGGGGAGACGTGCAGAAAGAGGAGACAACAAGACAGGGGTAGACTTGCACATATTGGTTTAAGAATATGTGTTGTCGTCAATGACAAAGGGGCAGATTGTTGGAAATTGTGTTGTCATTAATGCCAAATATAGAAATCCTTGAATGTCATTGATGACACAAGCAAAGGAGGCTGACCAATGTCAATGATGAATATAGGAAAACTGTGATGCCAAGTCAACCTATCGACCCTGAACCATGCACAAATCCAAGGAATGAAACAACCCAACAGGGGGGGGGGACTTTGAGTGTATGGTATAATAATGTGAGGAATTTCGAGAAACCAAGAAGGAACATAGGTCATCAAGGTCATATAAATGACGAATTAACCCTTGTTGTGTTGGGCACATAAAATTTGGCTTTTAGAATCCATTCTATATGGTAAAGTGAACGAAGATCTGATCAACGCTATCCCTTTCAGATCCAATGACCACAATCATATCATCTAGGATTCTATATTGGGGCACAAGACTTCATTAAAGGGTTGATAGCCGACGTGGGAAGTCTCAAAATCACAGATGTCGATAAACAAACCAATTAATGATGAGGGTCTACTTAAAGTAAAACAAATTAATGGATTTTGAAGATGACATGTGGCAACATTCTATCGGAGTGAAAGTTTCAAAGTGGGGTCAAATATCATTAGGTTGGGACAATCAAGACTTGTGAGTAATTTGTCGATGATGACATTGCTATCAGCGACATAAATTGACCCTGGTTACGTCATATCGACGACTCTTGGAAGGACACGTAAGAAACAAGGACAATGTCATGTGTCCAATGCCAAGTCAACACAAGGACAAAGAAAAGAAAGAGGAAGGGATGATGCCATAGGCTTGGAGGTGTCGCACAATCCAATACACATGGAAGGATTCCAAGTGGAGGACATGTCAAGCTAATGTAAGAAAGCCACTAAGAAAGTGACTCGTGGCCCATTCAGAGAGTACCATGTGTAGCACAATGATTGATCCATGTGTCATCAAGAATAGAGTCATAGATCCCTCACAAAGTTTTGGTCGAAAACGTTCCTAACCGTTGGTCGTAGTATATTTAAAATATATCCACCATTCATCGGGAAAGTGATGGTCGAAGTGTTTGAGTGCAAGTTTTCACATGGACTCCGATAGAGGTAACTACGAAAACCAACGACAACCATTAATCGAAGAGAGGGGTGACACAATATCAGTCATCCATTAGAGTGCTTGAGTGTGAGGATGCCTTGGGACTCAAAAGAACAAGAAATATAGACCATAGGTTGGAATGAAGGCTAGATCCAATCTCAGTCGTAGATCAACGTGGGTCCCACCTAACCATCTCATGTACAGTCAGAGTGATGAGAGATAAATGTCGTGCATGTTAAAACAACGATGCAATCAACATCGTTGATCCCAAGTCTTCAAGAACCATTGGATTCATCGCAGTACATATCATCAGAGTGGGTGGACATACTTCGATAGGAGAAACCTCGAATTAAAATGAACCGTTGATCTATCAGAGCTATAGCAAGAATCCCTAGATTGTTCATCGGAGTGGGAGTAGTGATGAAATCTAACCATTCATTGGAGGAGATATCAAGAGATATAGATCGTCCATGAGAGATGCTCTGGTTGGAGTGGATTGGTTGGCTACAGTCAAGGTATTCCGATGAAGGATCTCTGAGGAGCAATCTGGACCATTGGTCGACGTGTGAATGAGATACGATGACAACTGTAAATGATGTAGGGATTTTCCAAGGGTCATAACTTTTGACTCGGTTATCCGTTTGGGATGAAATTTTACAAGGAAGCATGTCACGAAGATTTCACTACCATGTCAATTTGATCCTATATAATGAACACTATTTCAAAAAGAAAACCTAAAAGTGCTATCCTAGCCTAGCCATTAGGTTTTCTAGCCAAGTTGACAAGGGTTTATGAAGAATATAAAATTATGATGAACAAAACTATGATGGAAGACAAGCCTAATGAATCAAGCAACTTCAATATCCTGGAAGGTAGGACTTCAGAGGAAGGCTTATTGTGGGTGATACAAAAAGGTGACACTATGACTACCTTCTTCATGAAGATGTCAGAGGACAGAGATCAACCAGGTGACATTGGAGAAATCATATTAGCACCCTCAGGTATGCACTTGTATATATAGTATTTGTATCATTTTCATAAGGGTAATTATAGGAGGAAGGAACCTTTGTTGAAGTCATGGATCCAGAGGGATCTCAGTGCATTTAGAGGAACAACACACTGGAAGTGAAGACTCCAGGTTTTATTGTTGTAATTGTCATTCCTATGACATATATTTCTAAAGTTTTCTACATTACAAGTAGGTGTTGTAGTTGTGAAAACAATCCTTAAATTGTTTTGATTATAGAGATGTACTCACTATTCTCCTTTAGGAGATATTCTTGCTTTGGTTCCTCTTGTTTTCTTGTTCCAAACATGTTAAAAACCAAGGAAGATGTTTATTCTTCAGAGGGAGTCAAAAATATTTGAGAAAGAGGAAGAATAGAACCAACATTGAGGAAACCAATGCAATAATGCATGATCAAAATATTTTTATGATTCCACAAGAAGAAGCATGCATGACACAATATATGTTCAGAACAAGATTCTTCACCAGACTTTGAAAAACATAACTCCCGAAGAAACCTTCACCGGAGTGAAGCCTGAGATTGAAAACTTCAGGATATTTCGATGCCTAGTGTATTTTCATATACCCAAAGAGAAGAAAACCAAGCTAGAACCTTCAGGGAGAAAGGATACATTTATGGGATAACAATGAATCTTTAAAGATATCCCAGATCTACATCCCTGGTCAGAGACAGATTGAGACAAGCGGAGATGTTGTCCCTAAAGAAGAGATATCCTTTCAAAGATCTGTATAATCTCATATGGAAATTGACAATGAGACAATTGACCGGAGTGAAGCCTGAGATTGAAAACTTCAGGATATTTCGATGCCTAGTGTATTTTCATATACCCAAAGAGAAGAAAACCAAGCTAGACCCTTCAGGGAGAAAGGATACATTTATGGGATAACAATGAATCTTTAAAGATATCCCAGATCTACATCCCTGGTCAGAGACAGATTGAGACAAGCGGAGATGTTGTCCCTAAAGAAGAGATATCCTTTCAAAGATCTGTATAATCTCATATGGAAATTGACAATGAGACAATACCTTCTCCTTATTTAACATTTTAGAGGGAGACATACATTATTCGAGCCGATCCAGTTGCTCCGGTTGATAAGTCCAGAGATATTTTAGTAGGGAATAAAAGGCATGCCTAGGCTCACTCTAAAGGAGGCATAGGAACATACAAGCCCCTCAAGGCACATCCCAAGAAAGAAAAATATATTTTAGAGATATCCTTCAATCATGAGCCACTTCATTGATTCCAAGCCTCCTTGTCTTAGAGAAGAAACAAGAGAACATATATGGAAATATGCCATAACAAAAGAATACCGGTATATCTTAAAGAATGATGTATAAGATATTGTTTAGAGACTAGAAGGGAAGTTTGTGGTGACTTCCAAGTGGATCTATAAGATCAAGCATGTAGCTGACGGAAGTGTCGAGAAACACAAAGCGAGATCTATAGCCAGAGGATTCTCACAAACAGAAGGAGTTGTCTATGATGAGACACTTGATCCAGTAAGCCCGATAAAATTCCATCTGTACTACCATCCATGAGTTGGAAACTATATCTGATGGATGGATTCTTGATGAGTTTGGGTTTCAGCAAGAATCTTGTTGATCCAAACCTATGTTATTATAGTGTTGGTGATGAAATCCTTACTGTGATGACTTATTCAGAAAGTCTTGTTGTTGAATACAAGTAAGCTTTGAATTCTGATTTTGAGATGAATGATATGAGTATAATACACTACTTCTTGGGATAAGAAGTATGACAAAGAATCGATGAGACTTTTTCCTGAGTCAAGGAAAACATACAATGGGATTAATAAAGAATTTCAGTATGACAAAATGCAAAACCACCATTATGGATTTAAAGAAAATGAATGATGATGATTTAGACGATATTGATCCACAACTGATTGAATCATTGATGTATCTGGTTAACACCAGACATGATTCATGCTATGCAATGAATGTTCTTAGAAAATCCATGAGTCAGCCGAGACGGACTCATTGGTTAGCAGTAAAGCATGTATTGAAATATGCCTCTAGTGTGAACTTGAGTTTGCAGGATATGCAGATATAGATTGAGAAAAGTGTACAATGGACCAAAAGAGAATATCGTGTTGTTCTTTTACCATGAAATATTTCATGGGTTCCTAGTGCAGCAAGAAACAAAAACACTGTGGCCTTAAATACCATATAAGCAGAGGATGTATCATTGAGTGTGCGAATCAATGTGACTTCATAAGCTTCTGACAATTTTACTTGATCATGAGATGGATTCTATGATGATAACCAGAGCTATGTACCCATTCTTTCATGATAGATTGAAATACACTGAGATAAAATATCATTATATCAGAGACATGATGCAGAGGAAAATAGTACACGTTCAATACCTTCCTACACATGATAAGATTGCAGACATCTTCACCAAATTAGCTTGGTGAAGGATACCTCCCTAGTTGAGAGGGAGTGTTGAGGACTACAACCAAGACATAGTTCGAAGTACTTCTATATGAGACTTGGCCTAATGGAGAATGCCTCTTTAGCTAAGAGGGAGTGTTGATGATTACAGTTGCATGAGAAATTCTCCAGGACACAGACTGATTGAGTTGATATGAGAGAGAGCACTTGAGATGGTTGTGTGGTTCCTATCTGTGACAAAACTGGAATGTAGTGATGGCCTCCTCCTTACAAAGAGTTGAGAAGAACCGCATATGATTCTCTTGTGTAACACAGTGAGAAAGGAGATTTGATGAGTTGGAGGTGCCTTTGGTTGAGCACAAGGTGAACGTGTGAATTCCCATAGAGTTGGGTGCATCGTCATGAGGCAAAGATGAAGATGATGTATCAACCTCCTCTAAGCAGAGAGTTGAGATGATGAACTCCAGATGACTCTCCTGTGTAATGCAGTGAGAAAGAAGATCTTTTTAGTGGACATGCCTATGGACGAGCACATGTGAACATGATCCTAGTGGATGAGCACTAGCGAGAGTGGTTCTCATGTGTAATGCAGTGAGATAGAGATATGGACATCCCTATGGATGTGCCCCTAGTGGTTGAGCACTAGTGGGTGTATAAGATCCCTTGCTACATTGTTCAAGAGTCAGACCTGCCTGTAACCATAATTGTAATGTAAAGGGTACAGGTCGGCCCCACCTTAATGTAATTGATAATTAATGTAAAATATAGTTAATCTAGTTAATATTAATTATATTATGATATAGAGAGGTCATCCCTGTTGTGACAATAGACACTTCTATTGACAGGAAAAGTCTAATATAAGTAAAGGTAGATTCCCCATTGAGGAATCATATCTTTTGTGCGAGTTTGGAAACTTCAACAAGTACATCTTCTTGGGAAAAGTGTGCACCTCTCTTGGGCGTTAATCTTCTAGGGTTTGTGAGCACTCTTTTGTGTGCAAGGTTTTCTTGGTGGTGGAGGTCTTTCTCTTGAAGAATATAGCAAAGGATTGGCTAGGTTTTATTCCCTTGTTGAGAAGGGTTTCACATGAGACTTGTTGTGTACTTGTGCATGGTGTTTCTTCTTGTGATCTTGGTTGTTGCAATAAATTGTTTATGGTTTAAGTAAAATGATAAAATGGAATTAACTTCATGATTAAGCCTAGCTTATTGAAAAATCAACACCATTTACCCAAACTCTTCCTATTTCTTCTTGTACTTTCCCTATGAAAGGGTCTTTTTGGGGGGCATGAAGAGAGAATGCAAAGGAGAAGGATCTATTTGAATTGTTGATTGGCCATAGAGCGATTAACTACATTGCACCAAAGATTTTTAGAATAAGAGCACTGAGCAACCATTGAACATTGGTTTTCCCATTGAGTTTCTAGGATAAACAATGTCTCTATGTGCAGTATTTTATTTGTGTGTTATCATTTTACTCTATCGACTTGTTTATGTGTTGATAGTAGAGCTTCTGTTTGATATTAATGGTTTCCAGTGAATATTGGGAGTGTAAATGAGAAGGATATGTAATCAAACTTGTGAATTTACTGCAATATTGGTTTTCCTTGTCTAATAGAGAGTATAATAGCTCTATTGCTACCACCGTGGGATGCATTTCTAGGCTCAGAGATCAATGGATGCCACCTCAAAGATATTGCACTTTTGTAGAAGGTTTTTTATTAGGCTATTCAAGTTTTGTGGATAGTTAGGCATTTTTAACCATTGTTGGGCATTTTCTTATTACCTGGGTCGTACCCCTCTCCTTCAAGCATTTCTCTTACCTGTTGGGTGAATTCAAGGTCAACCTTGGCTATCCAAGAGGTTGTATGCATCCTCCAAGATATTTACAATCCCTGCAAGCTTCATAGAGACCATACATGGTTGTACAACAACCATGTGATCCATACACGGTTTTGGCAGGGCGTCTCTTGCTTGGGAGAGATACACTTAGTGTTTCATTATTTGTATTGGTTATCCAATCCATTGAGTTCACCGTGGCAGTTTCTTCTTTGTATGTGTCTTGTTTCGTTGGCTGGAAATGGTCATTGAATGGATCAATAAATAATTAAACCTACTAACTACCTTCTTTCAATTTGGTTGTCACCTCTTTGTCATACATGAATTTCCTATAGCCATATACTTGATCATTTGGTTATATCATTGAGTAATATCACAATACACCCTTGCATTTATTCACACATGACTAAATTCCTAGTGTTGAATATGCTTGTACATGACACACACACACACATAATGTGATTTCTCCATGATTAAATCATTGGTTTATTTAGTGAGTGGCTATAGCTATAACAATTGTTAAATTTCTTGAGTTGTTGGTGTCGAGATTAGTTATAATCGAGCAAATTCTTGTAGCTCCACATTCTCCCATCTATGTGCATCGCTACAAGAAGCAAATACATTAGAATTATTGGGCATTCTTCCTCATAAACCACAACAATCCTTTACTCCCTACAACATTGGAGTCTCTTTGTTAGTTCATTGGTGTTGGGTTTGTCTCTGTGCATTTGATTATATTCAATCTATGTACTTGGGTTAAAGATTATAGTCATCTTGAGAGTGCGTCCCCTTGTGTGTGTGTGGATTTCAATACTTGTGAATGCATTGTTATGAAATTTGAGTCATTAGGGAAAGACACTATATACCTAAGCATTGTTTTTCTGTATAAAACCTAACTTGAAGTCTGAATACATATGTATGGTAATTGCAACCAAAGGTTCATTAAGTTAGCAATTGCATCGAAGCCTACATAACAAAACTATTTAGGGATAGGTGATCAAAGATGTGTGGAGGGACAAGTTTACAATTGGAGTTGTGTATGCAAATATAAAACTATAGGGCACCATCATAACATAATTCTTATTTGCTTGAGCTAAGATAGAAGAGTGGGCATTGTGTTGGCATAACTAAGAACAAATTTGTCCTTGGTTCAAGTGTTTGGAATGCACATTCTAACCAATGCATTGTTTTTTTTTTAAACACCCGAAGTTCCTACTCCATTATTAGTGATTTGCAACATTGTGATTGACCATTTATATTTCTCAAATGTTGATATTTTGTCAGAAACTAAATCAAATTTCACTTGGATTTGCCAATGAGCATTGGCCCTGGAAACATCACATATAAGTGAAGAAAGTGCCCAAGTATTGAAGACATAGCATTCAAGTTTGAGTATTGATTGAAGAAGCCTATAATATCAACTTTAACAAAGTAAGAGAATAAACCAAATTTTAAATTCCCCAAAGCATATGTGTTGGTGAAGCAAGTGGAATATAAGCCCCTCAATTATATATAATATGGTATCAATTGTGTTGAATCCTTGACCATGACATAATTGCCACAAGCTTGCAGACCTATCACATGTTAAACAAAGAAAGAAAGGTTTGAAGACCTACATTCCATCAATATTTAGCTTCAATAAGTCTAGATGTTTAGCCAGAGTATTACATAGATGGAGAAGTACCTTGAGAGCTTGAAAATACTATTGCCAATCCTAGATAAGCAATTTAATGAAAACCAAGATTCCCTCAGTGCGATTATGGAATATTTTGGCAATAATAGAGTTCAACTTATACACTTGGGAGAGAAGGTCATCCATTTGGACAATTGACATGAGGATAGGTTCACTCAGATGATGACTCATCTGCAACAAGAGTTTTTAGAGAAGGATGAGGCATTAGAAAAGCTCCAAGAAGTTGTCCAAGAGCACAAGGAAGCAAAGCCACCTTCCATTGACACTGTTGAAGCCGACACCATGGCTGAGACAAATTTATTAAGCTCACCTTCCATAGAAATTTCTCAAGAGAAAACTAGTGAATTTGAAAAGCATACCAAAGGCATTAGATCAAAATTGTTAAGGTATATAGATTATGGTGGACAAGGGATAGGCAAGAGAAGACATAGCATCTTAAGCCCCAGTGTATCTTAATAGAGGGTCAAGCAAGAAGGCCTTGGTTTTGATGGCAGAGAAGAAAAGGCCATGAAATCCAAGATCATGTTTGTGAAGGAAAAGGACATGGTATAGTTGGCCTACTCATCAAAATTAAGAGCAAAAATACATGAAGATGGCAATCCACTATCACCTCAACCTTCTTGTGGTGGATTGTAGAAGGGCAGTGACAAAAATAGTTCAAAGACTCAACTGAAAACTACCCTCAAAAGAAGAAAAAATTTATATCAGTTGCAACAACAACTAGTAGCTAGAGCCACGAGTGAGAGCCATATCCACAACTAGAATAAGAGCTAGTATCCAAAGCCACAAGTTGTAGTTAGGATTCAAAGTCATGTTTCATAGAAGAAAATATAAGGCACATTGATCTAGATTGGTCCTCTAAGCTTTTGGAGACCAAAGATTCTCTCAATTGGGAAATGTGATCGAAAATGGATTTGATCTCTAAGAAATGGTTGTAAGACTCAATATATAAGACAATTTAATGATTAAGGAAGGTTAGTAATTATGTAAAACATAATGCAAAGTAAATTGGAATAAGAGAAAGGAGAAGGCAACAATAATTAAATTAAATAGAAAATGAAGACATGAGATAAAAAACTAAGGAATGGGAAATGGAAGGTCATGCCTATTAGCCTTTCCATTACCCTATCTCTCCCTATTTCTTCTTGTAATTTCACTCTCAAAGGGTCTTTCTTGTGGGTTAGGAGGAGAGAATTAAAAGGAGAAGGGGTTGTGTGAATTGTTGAATGGCCATAGAGCCACAAACTACATCGCACCAGAAACTGTTAGAATAAGAGCACTAAACAACCATTAAACATTGGTTTTCCCATTTGGGTTTCCAGGATGAACAATGTCTCTATGTGTAATGTTTTCTCTGTGTGTTGTTGTTTTGCAATGTCAACTCGTTTATGTGTTGATAATAGAGTTTCTCTTTGATATTAATGGTTTCCAGTGAATAGTGGAAGTGCAAATGAGAGGAATATGTAAACAAACTTGTGGATTTACTACATTATTGGTTTTCCTTATCTAACAAAGAGTATAAAAACTCTACCACTACCACCGTGGGATGTATGTCAAATCCTATAGATCAATAGCTACCACCTCCAAGTCATTGCACTTCTCTAGAAGGTTTCTAAATTAGTTTATTTGAGTTTGGTGGATAGTTGGGCATTTTTAAGCACTGTTGGGCCTTTTTGTCTTTGCTTGGGTCATACCCCTCTCCTCTAAGCATTTCTCTTACATGTTGGGTGAATTTAAGGTTAACCTTGGTTCTCTAAGAGACCATACACATCCTCTGAGCCATTTACAATCCTTACAAATTTTGCAAAGACCATACACAATCATATTGTTCATATACAACTGTGGGAGGTTATCTCTAGCTTGGGAGAGATACACTCAACATTTCATTGTTTGTATTGGCTATCCAATCCACAAATTTCACCATGGAATTTTCTTCTTTTTTTTTTGTCTTGTTTGGCTAGTTGGAAATGGTCATTGAATAACTTAATAAATAATTAAACATGCTAACTACCTTCTTTCAATTTGGCATTGCTACAAGAAAAAAATAGATTGGAATTGTTGGGCATTCTTTCTCATAAACCACAAAAATCCTTCAATCCCTACAACGTTGGAGTCCCTTTGTTAGTTCACTAGTATTGGGTTTATAACTATGCATTTTATTATATTCAAGCTATGTATTAGGGAAAGACACTATAGACACGAGTATTGTTTGTGTGTATTAAAACCTAAGTTGAAGTATGAATACATATGTATGGTAATTGCAACTGAAGGGTCATTGAGATGAGTTAACAATTGCATACAAGCCTACATAACAAAACTATCCAAGAATGGGTGACTAGAGATGTGTGGAGGGATAGGTTTACAATTGGGGTTGTGTGTGAAAATATAAAAGCATAAGGAATTATCATAACATAGTTCTTATTTGCTTGAACCAATATAGAAGAGTGGGCATTGTGCTAGTATAATTGAGAATAGATTTATCCTTGGTTCAAGCACCGGGGATGCACATTCAAAACAATGCATTGTTATTTTAAAAATACCTAAAATTCCTATTCCATTGGAGATGATTTATAGTGTTGTGTTTGACCATTTATATTTCTTGGAGGTCGATCTTTTTTAGGAAACTGAATAAAAATTCACTTTGATTTTACTATGAGAATTGGCCTTGGAAAGAAAATACACAATCCAACCAAGTACCTAAGTCTTGGATCTAGAGCATTCAATTCTAAATAGTAATTTAGGAAGCCTAATCTCAACTTTGATAGATTACGAGTATAAGCCATTTTTTAAAAATTCCACAAAGCATTTGTATTGGTGAAGCAAGTGCACTATAATCCCCTCAATTATGAATCATATGGTATTAGAGCCATTGAATTTTTAACCTTGATGCAACTACCATAACCTTTCAGACTTAGCATGGGTAAAGCAAACATAGAAAGGTTGGAAAACATATAGGCCATCAATGTTTAGCTTTAAGAAGAGAACAAACAATTGAAGGGATAGTTCCAAATGTTTAACTAGAGGATGGAAAAGATGGAGAAGAACCTATCGAGGGGGTTGGATTCCCAATGCTCAACAATAGGGATTAGACCCAAGGAAGAGGCCCAATTAGACTCTCCCCTATTTGTAATGGAATAATCCTCTAGGTTATTGTTTTAAAATCATTCGATGGGCTTTATAAAGTGTTTCAAAAGTATTTATGTTTTTAATATTTTCTATTATACGTGAAATACAATAAATAAATCTAATCTAAATGAGTTTTAAACAAGCCTGATCCCAAGAGGCAACTCTTAGAAACAATGAATGAAAGTAATTCGTAACTTTATTCTCCCAAGAAACAACTCTACCGAAAAAATACAACTACAAACATATTCTTAGGAAACACAAATTAGATATTGTATAAAGGGGAAAGCTACAGGAACACCACACCATGATTTTCCATTTGATTCATAATTAGCTAAGTAATTAATTCTACAATGGTAAATGTATTAAATGACAACACACATATTACAACAAAAAAGTAAGAAACTAATTATCAAAACATATCTAAATTATTTATTGAAAATGATAAACCAAGTTTTCACCAAATTGCACAAGACAACTTGATATAAAGGAAACTCTTACCAAAAATGTGAGACATAACCCAACAATAGAATAATCCATGAGTTAGAAACATTCCACAATAAAATCTTCAACAAAATGTCCTTGTTGACTGAAAACTCTAATTTGCACTCAACATGATGTCTCTCATTTTTTTATCTTTTCCAGCTAGCATGAGGTTGCTCTGAGCAGCCTATCAAGATGCGGTTCCAGTCAAAGACAATGGTAGGAGTAATACTTACTATGGATCTTTCCCATTAAAGAGTATCATGAGGTTACATTTATAGGTTCATTCAGGCACCTAGTGACTTATCTTATACTAGAAGAGTATCAATAATTGATTTTAAGTCACTTGGTCTCAATTCAAGTCAGTTACAAGGTTCAAATTTCAACTTGGCCAATGCCTCAATTATCAATCATAGGGTTAGAAGGGACAAAATGTTTTCAAATTTATAGTGTTCCCTAGAATACTATCACCTATTCAACATCCTCATGACAATCATCAATAACATTATGTCCAACAACATCTTGTCGACACCTAAGCGGGATCAATTCGATCTTGTCCAACTAGTTTCATGACCATAGTATTTTTTGCCTAGGGGAGGATATCTAGGGATTATTTTGTATTTTCAAGACCCTCCCATATCAGATTGCCTATATCGAGGCTACTCAGTTTAGATTTCATGAAGTGAGGACCGAGTTTGCAAAATTTTCAAAGTTGGCCCCTTTTCGCTGGTCACTGGGTAGGTCCCATATGAACACAATTTTTTGTAGAATATCAAATGATTTATGTTCATTTTATTAAAAATATAGTAGTTTTACCTTATAAAATTTTGGATAAGCTTTTCAATGAGCTATCATTTTCCTGATTCTGAAGTCGTATGGCTAGTCTACGAAGGGCATGAGTTGCACATCTCTTAAATGGCCAAATTTCATAGTTGTCACTTATAAGTTATTGTTTTGAAATATGAATCAAAAGGACAATCAGGCATACACATGATGTGGGGAAGTGAAATACCTTTCAAATGGTACATTGCATGCCAACTTTCAACCCTTGGTTGTTGAGAATGGGCCTTCACAATTTTAGGACTAGTTTTAGGGGCTAGTTTGGTGACAATGGTTTAGGGTTTTAAAAATGTTGTTGATAGGATCATAATCATAAAATCATAAATTACATGATATATTTGACTCAGAGACCTTTCCAATGGTGCCTCATTTGCACATTGTATGACCCGGTTAGAACTTTCACAAATCTCTGAATTGGTTGAGACAGGATGCTCTAACCAACTTGCATGGTAGAGGTCCAAGCTAGTTAAAACATCATTTAACAACTTCATCTCAGATTTTTGTGTCCACATCATTGAATTACTCTTTCAATGATACTTTTTCAGCCCCGATTAGATATTGTATGACAATGTGGCAACCTTCACAAGTTTAAGTACTGTGTAGGCCCCACTAGCAAATTAGGTTTTAGATGGCATATCTTCTTGGCCAAAATCGAGGGCCTAAGTGACACAATATCATTTGATTGATTGCATAATATTTATAGGCTCGTTAATACCTTTTAAACAAGGTGCCCCACACGGCATTTTGACTCCGTCTCATCTGACCTCATTCTTGGTCTCCATTAGTTAAATTCAAAGTCAACTATGTTGACTTTACACACATTTCGAGGGAAATAAGAAAGGAATCAGAATAAATAAATAAATAATGAATGAAAAAAGGGCAGGGGGAAAGAGTACATGGGCATGCCACACACCCCCTCCCATACAAAATTGGAAAAAGGAAAATTTAATTTTTTGGATAATACAAAGCCCATACTCTCTCAAGCTCATTTGGAAAGTTTTCTGGAGAGGGGAGGGAGCTCTGGTTCCAACTTTGGTTTGAAGGAAATAGGAGGATAGGAAACCATACAACCATTCAACAAGATTCCTTCAGACAAGCAGGTACACCATGCTACCCACTCCAAAAAAACCACTCCATTCTTGATCAAATTTCATCCATGGTTATTTTTCCCATGGTTTATGGCTAAGTTAATTATCGGAGCATGTGCTCTCAATGGTTGAAAATATGAATAAGGTTGTTTATGAGAGTTTGAGTGCATTAGATTGCTAGTTCAAGATTTCTTTACTAGTTCAATATTTATTTTTTTATGGTTGGGATGGTTTTCTATGTGTCTCAATTTTCTAAGTGTTGGGTAATTATTGGTTGGTTTGCTTAGGAATCATTGGTTTACTTGGAAATATGTTGGGCTCCGGATTTATAACATTTTCTTGTTGGTTCTTGAAGACATTGTTTACTCTCCTGAAGACTTTTGTTAAGAAAATGGCATTCTTTCTGTGCTATTCACACTCTGTTACACATATATGTTCCATTATATACAAAAAACATGAAGTGCTTCCAAAGCCACAAATGAACGAAGAATTCAACTATAAATGCAACAATAATCCTCTTCTGCGGAGAATAGCTGAACTTTGCAAGAATGCAGGGTGTTGGCTTATAGAGGATAATAATTATGATTATTTTATGATGGGCTGGAAAATTGGATAGATAACATATCCTTCTGAAGTCAAGGGCCTTGGAGCACAACTGTTTCAATCAGTGGACAAATCTGGGCAAAGTTACCAAGTGGTGTTGTTGAAGTTGTTTGCAAAAAGACATGGGGTTAT
>JZKD02S1810918.1:277871-326003 GCA_000966675.3 Picea glauca
CAGATAGAGGAATGGAGGTCTCCAAGTGTTGTATTGTTCTTATCTTCAATAAAATAGTTCAGATTTGTTCCATTCACATGATTTCTGTTATTGCCATTCGGCTGTAGGGTTTTCATTAACACAATTTCCTTTATTGCCAGTTTGTTGTTAGTTATATTCAATATGCATTGAGTGAGTCAGTCTGTGGACAGAGAAGGCAGGGCCCCCTTCGCTGGAAACAGAGCTGATACATTGTGTTTACAGTAGATTTCATATTTGATTTCATCTTTCAGCAGTTTGCTCAGTGGTTTGATAGAAGTAGTATTTCATTTGATTGCAACAGAGGGTTTAGCATTTCAAAATTCTAGTTTAGACATTACCTTTTTCAGCCATTGATTTCATCTTTAGTTCAGATTGCCTGGATATCTCATGAGATAGAGAAGTTTCTTTTGATTGCAATAGAAAGTTTCATAGGATGGTTGTTGAGTTGTGTGAAGTGATAAGTAGCAAGAACTTAGTTGTTTTCAGTTTATCTTTTACATGCATATACAGAACAGTACCGGTTAGTACCAGGTAGTACAGAGTAGTGCAAATGCATGCAGAACAGAGTAGAGTACAGTAGCTTCTTTCAGTGAGTTTCTTTTAGCAGTTCAGAGATAGTAGCTTGGAATTCTTTAAACCCCCTCTTCAGCCCTGCATTTCTTGTGATGGTTCCTCTAAGTCTACCTTCCCAGGTTGACAATTAAATGTTGATTTACATGGTATATCTGCAGCTCGACAAAATATGTGGATGAATTTTTTTTGTTGGTTATAATTATTTGCGGATAGTTTTTGGTGCAATAGGCTTGGTTTAGAAATTGTCTTGGTTTGTTGAGTGGCCGAGTGGTTTTCTTACAAAAAAATTGAAAGGCGGAGGGGATTTGAACCCATCTTGGGCACCCGACCCTCCTTTTGTTTTTAATTATGGGTTGCTCTTTTGCTCGGGTGTAGTGTGCCTATGTTTGAAAATTTGAAGGGGAGGGAGTTTGAATTCCCCCCTTACCCTTTTGAAATTCCAAAGAAAAAATCAAAGAAAAAAACAACATATATTGGAGAGGGAGGGTGTTTAATCCATGACCCCTCCACCTCTCCCCTTGGTCGTACAATCTACATCTACTCTCCATAGCAAAACACTTTCTTCCCCACTCCCTCCTCCTTTCCTTTACCTTCTTTCCCTTCCCCCACAAACCCCTCATCCCTCACACTCCCCTCCCATATCACTTGGTTGTGGCTCCTTAATTCCCCAGCCATTTTTTTATATACACAAGGTTCGTACAAGGATGTACATCCCACAACCTTCATAAACATGAAAACCAAATTTCTTATTTTATGAAGATTCATATGGTGTAAGGGGTGGCATGTCAAAGGATTTTTGTAAAGATATCTTATATGTTTATTTTTAAGATATCTCGTATGTTATATATGTTCTAAAGTTTTCTTTTTCAATTTTGTTTTATATATTATACACATAATAATTTATATGAGCTTTGTATGGCGCTTGGTCGCCTTCCATGCTTGTGCTTGATATTGGAACCAAATTCTCTTTTTGTTTGTTGATGGTTGGAAAATTCCTCCACTAACAATGGGAAAGTTTCCCAATTGCATATCCCAATTAGATATGCTCTCATTTGTATTAACAACTTTCAACCAGTATGTGGGACCGATTGCCACCTAAAATGATGAAATCGATTTGATATCGATAAAATTAAACAAATTTGTCTAAAAACAAAGCTTAATCTAATTATAATATCTATAATGTTTTTTCTAAAAGTTAATCCTAAATATACCCTAATTATCCTAGCTAGGATCAAATATAGTCAAAATCAGATAAAAGACAAAATGATGAATTACAAAAATTAATGAAATAATTCTTTAACACAATATAGTATTAAGTACAAATACATATAATGTTTTCCAAATAAAAATGTTGGAAATTGTGTTGTCATTGATGTCAAATATAGAAAGCCTTGAATTTCATTGATGTCGTAGTAGGGGGAGAATGACTAATGTCAATGATGAAGGCATGAAGACTGTAATTCCAGGTCCAAGGATTGAACTTGAACCATACACAAATCCAGGGAATGAAATGACCTACAACAAGGAATGAAATTCCTCTATGGTATAAAGCAAGCACCTAGAGCTTTGTCTTCTCGCTTGATAAGTACCTACAACAACAAGGCTACACGAGAGGAATTGCATAAAGTAATATTTACATCAAAGAAGAAAATGGAAATATAATTATCATTGTGGTCTATGTAGACGATATCATCTTTGGAAGTGAATTTGATGATCTGAGTCAAAGGTTCTCCTGGGTGAGTTGTCCTTCTTTCCAGATCTGTAAATCTCCCAGTCAAAATAAAGACATATTCATTTCTCAGAAAAAACACATTAAGGAGATGTTAAAGAAGTTCAATATGGAATATTGCAAGTCTGTTAGTACTCCCATGATAACAGGCTACAAGTTGAGTAAGGATGATGAGATAGGATCAATATGGAAGTTTCAAAATATGCAGGGAATCTTAAACTAGAGGACTTAATAGATCGGTTGAAGGCCATGGATTTGTTTTTTGAATGGCAACTTATGCCAAAGGAAAAGAAGGTGAAATTTGCATGCACCAAGTTGAAGGGTCACGCCATGATCTGGTGGGATCATGTGTAGAAAGACAGAGCAGAAAAAGGAAAAGATAAAATTAGGACCTTGAGCAAGATGGAAAAAAATCGCGAGATTTTTTTTTGGCTTTGGATTATGCCTAGACCTTTTTTCGTAGATTTTAGAACTTGAAGCAAAACCTTTCCACCATGGAGGAACTCATAAACAAGTTTTATCAATTGTCCATTTGTGTGGATCACCGGGAAACTAATGAGAAACTGGCTGCAAGGTATGTGAATTTTTTAAAATTTTATATTCAAGATGAACTGAGCATGCATAGGTTTCACAACGTGGAAGAGGCATACTGATTAACCTTAAAGGTTGAGGAAAATAAAAATCGATAATTTTCTCAAAGGAATAGAGGAGCAAGGAGGGGTACATCGTCTACCTCACAGGGTGGTTTTAACTATGAAAGAGGTGAATCATCCCAAGGAATTGAGAAAGTAGAAGATACTCGACAAGGTAACCTAAATCAACCACAAGGAAGAGAATTTCAGAGGGGTAGAGATTGTAGTGGTGGCAGAGGAGGACCTTATGTGTGTTTCAGGAGTGGTGTAGAGGGTCATCGAGCATTTGAATGCCCAAATTATAATATGAAAGAGCCGAAGCAAGGACAACAACCTAGTTTGAACTTGGTCCAAGCTGAGAATGAAGAAGAAGGAGATAAATCTGAAGTCTCACATGATATGGGGGAGAGTCTGAGGATACAGAGGTCAATGGCGATTCCCAAAAAAAGAGCAAAGGAAGAGTAGAGACAATGAATATTCTTCGCTTCAGACAAATATTTTTGAACCAGATGCACTTTCGGGGGAAAGGTATGTCAAGTTATTGTTCATAATGGTAGTTGTGAGAATATGGTTTCAAAAGAGATGGTAGATAAGTTGAAATTACACCGTGAAACACATCCCCATCCTTACTAAATTGCATGGTTCAAAAAGGGGAATGAATTCACCATTAATAAAAGATGTTTGATCAATTTTTCCATCGGTAAGACTTATAAAGATTAAATATGGTGTGTTTTCATATCGATGGATGCATGTCATCTATTATTGGGGAGGCCTTTGTGATATGACAGAAAAGTCATGCATGATGGAGGAAAGAATACCTACACCCAAAGCTCAACTGACAAGTGACATAACTTATAAAGAAATGTTTGGTAAGAGAAAGCACGAGTCCCTATGTTGTGCCAACATTGTTGACTCCCAAAAAAGATAATACATGGAGGATGTGCACATATAGCATAACAATCAATAAAATTACCATCAAATATCGATTTCCTATACCGCACTTGGACGACATGATGGATGTGCTAGACAGAGCTAAATATTTTAGTAAGATTGATTTTTGAAGTGGATACCACCAGATATGGATTTGCAAAGGGGATAAATGGAAAATTGCCTTCAAGACCAGGGATGGACTATATGAATGGATGGTTATGCCATTCAGGCTTTCCAATGCACCTAGTACTTTCATGCGGTTAATGAATACCGTGCTTCGACCTTATATTGGTAAGTTTTTTGTCAATTATTTTGATGACATCCTAATTTTCAATAATAAAAAAAGAAGATCACTTACATCATTTATAAATTATATTGGATGCATTGAGAAAACATCAACTTTATGCAAACCTGAAGAAATGTAGGTTCTTGCAAGAAAGTTTGGTATTTCTAGGTTTTGTCATCTTGGTAGAAGGAGTCAAGATGGATTCAGAGAAGGTCAAAGCAATTTTGGAGTGGTCTAGTCCTAGGAGAATAATAGAGGTAAGAAGTTTTCATGGTCTGGCTACCTTTTACCAAAAAATTATTCAAAATTTCAGCAGTATTGTAGCACCCATACCATATTGCACCAAATGAAAGACATTCATGTGGACCAATGAAGCTGAGGAAATTTTTATGCTTCTAAAAAAGAAGGTAACTAAGGCACCCATATTAGCTTTACTGGATTTTGATAAAGTGTTTGAGGTAGACTGTGATGCTTCACATGTAGGCATTGGATGAGGTAAGAAATAATTACTCCACATATGATGTAGAATTTTATGCAATTGTACAAGCATTGTGACATTAGAGGCATTATTTAGTGTGAAAAGAGTTTGTGTTATTTACTGATCATGTTGTATTAAAATATGTAAACATCCAAAATAAATTGAACAACATACATGCAAAATGGGTCTCTTTCTTACAAGGCTACACCTTTGTTCTGAAGCACAAATCAAGATGACATAATCAAGTTGCAGATGCTTTGAGTCAACACACCGTTCTTTTGACAACCATGGAAAATCATGTAATTGGGTTTGTTGCATTAAAGGATCTTTATGCGACTGATAATGATTTTCGAGAGATTATCAAACGATTGAAGAATCCAATCGCTGGGAACATGGATCTTAATCAAGGTGAATATTTTATGCAAGATGGATACCTATTCAAAGGAAAACAACTATGCATTCCAATTGGTTCAATGAGGGAAAATATTATCAGAGACCTTCACAATAATGGTTTGGTAGAACATTTTGGAAAGGATAAGACGTTATCCTTAATAGAAGATAGGCCAAAGGTGAAAAAGGATATAACCAAGAATGTGGCACAGTGTAGGATTTGCCAAACGGCTAAAGGACTCTCACATAACATAGGGTTGTATATGCCATTACCAATACCCATAGGCCCATGGACAGATCTGAACATGGATTTTTTGTTAGGTCTCCCAAACACAAAACGAGATAATGATTCTATTTTTGTGGTTGTTTATAGGTTCTCTAAAATGGCTCATTTCATTGCTTGCAAGAAAACTAGTGATGCATAAAGGGTGGCAAATTTGTTTTTTTTAGAAATTGTTAGATTGCATGGGGTTCCAAAAATTATTACCTATGATAGTCATACTTAGTGCTTGGGTCATTTTTGGAGGACTTTATGGAAGAAAATGGGGACTAAATTACAATTCAACAATGCCTATCACCCCCAAACAGATGTGAACATCGAGGTAGTAAATCATAGTTTGGGAAACCTATTATGGAACATTGTTGGAGAGAAGCCCAAGCAGTGGGATTTGACTTTACCTCAGGCATAATTTGCCTAAAATAGTTCAATGAATAGATCTACAGGTAAATCACCATTTCATGTTGTTTACGATAGAAATCCTACGAGTGTCCTAGATTTGGTGCAACTACCACTTGGGGATAAGATCAATGATGATGGGGAAGCATGTATAGAACACATTCAACAGTTGCAACAACATGTGAGACAAAACTTGTAGGCCAGTAATGAGCCAAACAAGATTAGAAAAGATGCTCATTGGCGATACCAAGTATTCAATGAAGGTGATTTGGTGATAGTTTATTTATGGAAAGAACGGTTTCCTAGAGGAACCTACCACAAAGTGAAGTATAAGAAAATTGGTCCTTGCAAGATTCTCAAGAAAATCAATGATGATGCTTATAAGATCGATTTACTAGCCGATCTCGATATCTCCCCTGTGTTTAACATTTATGATCTGTATATCTTCCATGTGGACGATTTGGGTGATGATAGTGAGGCAAAGGTGTATTGGCAACATTCCATTTCGAGCAAGAAAAAGGAAAATATTGCACATATTTTAGACAAGAAGACCCTTCTTACTCAACAAGGCCAATACAACTGATATATGGTCCATTCAACAGGCATAACACCAGCAGATAGTACATGGATTACAAAGGGGGACTTGCTGAACCTAGATCCTGGTAAGTGGCAACAGTTTGAAGACAGTAACTTGTAGGAGTTGTGTTCTTTTCAACTAGAGGAGAATGACGCAGGGATTATGCAAGGATTTTCTAAGGGTCATAACTTTTGACTCGGTTATCCATTTGGGATGAAATTTTGCATGGAGTTGTGTCTCAAAGATTTAACTATCGTGCCAATCTAATACTATGGATCGAATATCGTTTCAACACTTTTCCAGGGCCAAATTCCTTCATATAAGGCCTCAAATTGGGGTTTTAGTGTTTTTACGAGAATTTTTAAATTTTAAATTATCAATTATCTCTTAGTTTATGAACTTAATTAGAAGAGTGAGTTGACAAATAGTGTCTCTATAGTTATCTCTTTGTTATTGGCCAGTTTTAGAGTCATGTGAGAGTTTCCTAAAATAAGTTGTTTTCGAAAATCTCATATAGTAGTTACAAGGGGTTGAACTTCAATTGTAATAGTTAGGATGGAGAAGGAATGAAAGAGAGTTATTTTCCATTTTTGTGTGTTTTCATGGTTTTTAGATCTTGTGAATGAATCCAAGTTTAATGGTTACATCAATATATCTATGTGGGTCCCACCTAACTAGCTTACTAAAGGACAAAGGGACAAAAGATAACCATCATACATGTTGAGGGGGAGACATAATGGGAGCCATTGATTTCAGAGTGCAAGGACCGTTGGATCCATCACAGTAGATGTCATTGGAATAGAGTTGATAGTCCGACAATGAAGGACTCTGTGAATAAATGAAACCCATTGATCAACGATCTGATGGTCAAAGTAGTGTTGAGTGTTTCCGAATCGTTGTGGTCTAGATGAGCATGATCACATATCGACGATGGAGATTAAATGGAGATCTAGATCTAATGTTTGTTGAACAATGATATTTGTGCCATGAACAGTGAGCAAGTTCGTGCATGAAACATGGAAGGAATTTATGACCAGTTGGAAGGATTTTCTTTTGAGCCTTGTTTTAACAAAAATCTGGAGCCGACCTCAGAAGAAAATTTTGTGTATGTGAAAAATCAGTGGAGGAAGGAAACTTTGTAAATAATGATGGATTAATAGAGATAGAGTGAGTGCACAATGAATTTGGTGTGAGGAGGTGTGAGGAGAACATAGATTCTAAGGTCTGTATGAAAGCATGGAAACGATGAATATTATTTGAGGTTTGATGACACAGAGCATAAAGCATGCTGGAGAGGTTTTCTAAAACAAACTACAAATTACAAATATTTTTATGGTGGAAGGGTGGAGTAAGGAAAGATTGAGTTGGATCTCAATCAACAAGTGGTTTCCTACAAAGGATTAGTTTCCTCATCCATTTGCAGGTTTTGGTAAGTTTTGCTATTTCTTGGTTCTGGTTATCTTGGAGAGTGCACCACACTTGGAGAAGCTCTTGCTTGGTTATTCTTGATCATTTTATTGAGGTGCTAGGTTGTGGTGATGCTGGCCTTGGGGAGGATCTTCTCTGCATGGTATTTTGGCTATTGATGGTGATGTATTAGTAATATCTTGGACCGAATTCTTCCATAGAAAGGTTGTTGGGTTTTCTCCCAAGGTTGGGTTTCCTAGGATAAACTCTTGCCTTCTTGTGTCTACTGTGTATGGTTAACATTTCTATATCTTGTTATTTTCGTTGCATTGTTATAGTTGATATTTTTAGTGTATAGTTATCCTATGATTATTGTTGTATGAAAGTGAATCTTGTTATAAATCATAAGGCAATAACTATTGGATCTGAGAATCATATAAAAACACCAACATGGTATCAGAGCTAGTTGAAATATTGCCACTGCATAGTTTTTGTTTGCCGCTACAAAGACTTGAACTTGTCAAGATCATTGAGAAACTTAGTGGAGGAAGCTCAGTTTAATTTTTCCACAGATCAACTCGCCCTAACCTAATGCACCCCCTAGTGTTCTAAGATTGCATCTTGGTGAAAGTTGAAATTTCACCTAAAACCCACTATTGCAGTTGCAACAACTTTCTTTGTAAAGCTCACTGAGCATTTGTTAGGCCGAGTTGAGGAAAATTTTTTGTATAGAGAAACTCTCCTTGCCCTAGCACACCTACTACACTTCTTAGTTTGAATTTACGTCAAAGTTTAAATTTTAGGGTTTATTGACATTTTCTTAGACATTGAACTTTTTGCTATCTTGATTTTGTGATTTCTCATGTACTAATGGTGTCCAGTTTCAGATTAGAAGACAAGTTGGATGGTGTTACAAATTTCAGAGGTATGCACTTATATATGTTTCCAAGTTATATCAATTAGCAAAGTATGAGCGTGTTTGTAGGGGATTTACAAGGGACCTTGTCCAAGTAGTGACTCAAAGGGATAATTGTATCTAGTGTATTCAAAGGAATATCGCACCCTCCCTAGAAATTAAGACTCCAGGTTTGCATACCATGTTTGATGTTTTTATAATGATCCATCTTAAATAAATACTATAACCAGGAAAACAATCTTTAGAGATCTATTACTGCTAAGTACTTTTGCTATCAAATGTTTAGTGACACTTGAATATTGTTAGTACAATAATCATTATGTAAATGCTCATTGTTTAGTACTAATGATGCACTTGTTTGCAATATATATTTGATCTCCTCTAGGAGATGTTCTTGGTTGTTGTCTTTGTCTTGGGCAGGTTGCTACGGAGGTCAAAACACTAGAAAAGTGTTTCTCTTGTCTTTTTCTCTTGTTTTGTTCCGGGTAGGTTACCACAGAGGAATGATTAGTGTTGTTCTTGTTTCCCATTTTTTTATTCTTGTTCCTATTTCCTTATCATAAGAATATTTTTCTTGTCTGCTATTTTTTTTTTATTGCCCTTGTTCTGGGAAGGTCATAGGTGATAGCTCTGAGAGGGAGCTATAGTGACGGTTGCAAGAGGTAACAGATTAGATGGTCTCTAGTTTGAGACATGGAGTAGGCTATCCACACATGGATTTATATACATGACAATATACATCCATATACTGAAGGTGAAGAAGACAAAGTTAGAACCTTCCAAAAAGAAGGATACTTTTGTGTGAGACATAGTGTTCCACATGGAGATTGATAGTGACGAGTAGGTGGCTCCACCAATGGTGAGGTAGATGAACCAACTTAGTACCAGTTCAGAGGAAGTTAGAGTTTATAGGGAGTCATCCCTTAGTATCCAGTAGGGAGGAGCAGCCTCCCAGGACAGTTCGTTGGAGATCAAACTTCATAAGATGTAGAGGGAGAAGATGGCTCAAAAGATTGTACAGACTCAAAGGGATTCATGTTTAAGAGGGAACACGATACTCCATGATCAATGGATACTTGATGAGCTTGGTTTTAACCAAGAATGTACAGAGTGAGCATGGTCTCAAATATAGTTAGTTGGCTCAAGAGAGAGCCGATTATTTAGAGAGAGTCCCCCCCCCAGATCCAGGTGGGAGAGAGACATCTCCTAGGACTGACAGACATGTGTCATGAGTTGAGGAGGCTAGACAAAAGCTTCAGGGGCAAGAGGATTCTAGGAGATGTGATCTTGCTACTGTGATAGAGGAGGCAATTAGTCAGGAGGATTGGGTATGGATTTTGTCTCAGTCACAGAGGGTGAAACCAGTGAAGTAGACTGGACAACAATACTTACTCCAGTGACAGAGGGAGTTGGCCTCAGAGTTCAAGATGGAGGATCCTGACTGGATGTACTCTTGGGATTAGAGGTGCAACAAGATCAAATGAGATCTGCAATAGATTTAATCCTTGATGTACATGGTTAATGCCAAGCCAGATATTGTCTTTGTAGTGAGCACCCTGAGCCAGTATTTGGTTGAAGCCAAGGTAGTTCCAATGGGTGGCAGTGAAGCGTGGTACAGTTGGATACGATTTTCCTCAGGTGATGAAGTGAGGCTGCAGAGATATATAGATTCCAATTGAGTAGGGAGTGCAGTAGACATATTGAGCACCTCAGGATGCTACTTCAACTTAGAATCAATTACGATTTCTAGGATAAGCTAGAAGCAACCTTTTGTAGAACTTAGTACAACAAAGACGTAGTATGTCAAAACAAGTGTCACAAGTCGTGAAGTGGTGCAACTTCAGCATCTTCTTGCAAGACTTCATTCAAGACATGGTACATAAGGGAGCAATGAAGCTATAATACTTATCCATAGATGAGCATATTGCAATATATCATCCCAAAGTAACCATGTGGATTTGGCTGATGAGGATGATATGCATGATAAGCCGTGTTGATTTGGCTAGTGATGAGCATTGATGTTTCAACATTGGACAAAAATTATCCTAGATTGGTCATGCACGGGGCTATGCTAGTGTTGATATGACCAAGGGAGAATGATTCATTCACTCACGGGGTTCTGATAGTGGTGAATGGCCTAGGTATGTTGATAGCATCGAGAAGACGTTCTCCCAGATTGGTCATGCATGGAGATATGCTAGTGATGATATGACCAAGAGAGAATGACTCATTCACTCATGGGGCTCTTTTAGTGGTGAATGGCCCAGGTATGTTAATGTTATCTAGGTTTGGGTAGACATTTTTCTTAGATTGGTCATGCACGGGGCTATTCTAGTGCTAATATGACCAAAGGAGAATGAGTCACTCATCCACAAGGCTTTGCTAGTGGTGAGTGGACCATATAAGCATCAGGTAGACATTATTTGAGATTGGTCATGCACGGGGCTATAGTAGTGTTGATATGACCAAGGGTAATGATTCATTCACTCATGGGGCTCTGCTAGTGGTGAATGGCCTAGGTGTAGTCCTTCTCCTGTGAAGGAGTGGATGGACTCGAGATGCCCTCACACGCATATTCCAGTATAGAATGCATGTGGGAAGATGGCACATCAACATGGCTCATGAAGACAACCTTTCTATGACAAAAGAAATCAAAGTATGGAGAATGCATCTCTTGTTGAGAGGGAGTGTTGGAGATTTGAAACTTTGGGCAATCATTCTCCACAAGAAACTACAAGAAGATCCATTTACACCATTACAAAATCCCCAAGAAGAAGTTGAAGACCCAGAAATAAGAAGTCGGTCCCAGAGGAAAATAGTAAAGTAATTCAATACCCATAAATAAGAAGTCGGCCCCACAAGAAAATAATAAAGTAATTGAAGACCCATAAATAAGAATTCGGCCCCAGACTGGCGCCCAAATTAGTATAAATACAAAACTGACTCATTTCATTTGGACATGCAAACAACTCTTTCTGCAGTGCACACAAGGCAGTTGCAGCTACAGTTCTGGTAAGTTTAGCTATTTCTTAGTTCTGGTTATATTGGAGAGTGAACCACACTTGGAGAATCTCTTGCTTGGTTATTATTGGTCATTTTATTGAGGCACTAGGTCTTGGTGATTCTAGCCTCGGGTAAGATCTTTGTTGTATGGTATTTTGGCTATTGATGGTGATGTACTGGTAATATCTTAGATTGAATTATTCTATAGAAAGGTTGTTCGGTTTTCTCCCATGGTTGGGTTTCCCAGGATAAACTCTTGTGTTCTTGTGTCTATTGTGCATGGTTAATATTTCTAGATCTTGTTATTTCCACTGTATTGTTATAGTTCAAATTTTCAATGTATAGTTATTCTATGATAATTGTTAATTGTTGTATGAAAGTGAATATTGTTATTAATCATAGAGAAATAACTATCAGATCTAAAAATCATATAAAAACACCAACAAATTCAAATTATCCAAGCTTAATTCACATTGATAAAATTTCCTGGTAGTTCTTGCAATCTTCTTTTTAAATTTAGAAAATAAATGAGCAATTACTTTATTACGCCGAAAGGCGTATACCTATTGACAATGAGCACAATTAATCACCTTTTAATCTAAAATTTTAATCTGATGGCTAACAATTGAAAATTCTGGCATATTCTTAGTCGTCCTCCAAAATCAATGAATGTGATTTACTCTTCATAACTTCCTTGTATTTTAAAACACATCCGTTAACCTGTTTACTTTTTAACATTTACCTAATCATATTAAAAAATTACTGTATCACCATCTGATTGCCACTTTTAAATGATTAACATTTGATATTACCACGTTTGAATTATTAGCCACAGATTTTCTCTACTGTCGATGCGTTTCAATTGTCCGTGCGTTTCAGCTGGTCTGGTTGCCGCCTTACARTTGTCMGCKGGTTTCATATTACATGAGCGTTTCATATTGCATGAGCGTRGTAATAAAACAGACAGGAGCTGGTYTGGTTGCCGCCTTACGGTTGTTCGCAGGTTTCATATTACATGAGCGTTTCATATSGCATGTGCGTCGTAATAAAACTGACAGGAGCTGGTCTGGTTGTTGCCTTACACCTTTCGGCGTTCACCAGCCACGAATTCGTGGCTGTGCTAGTTACATTCAACGGGGGTTGTCATAAATTATTTCACTACTTCGTTGCCCCCATGAAATTATTTGTGCAATCTTTTCCACGCTGGTGTCTCTCTATTGCTCTAAATTTGCAATGCATAGTTGACTTGGATATGCATGCCCCATATATTCAACACGTGGCATGTTAAAATCTTCCATGACACTAACAACATAATCCCGCAATTCGAAGGACCATTGATTAACATCATCAATAAAATCACGAGTGAAGACCAAGTGTCTAATGATATTTGGATCTGCATCCTTTCCTTATCATTTATTCTCAGATTATTTTTAGGAGCTATTTTTTCTTTTACTATCCAAACTTTCATTTTATCAAAAAAGGATTGAGCCCTATTTTTCTCTTCAACTTGAATTTCTAATTTATCAAAAAACTTTAGTAAATCATTACGTTGTTATTGAATTTCACTTGGTTTTCTGTAGAAATATTTTTGTGTATCCTTCGATTTGGAATTAATATTTAATTCTCCAGTATTGACAAATTCATTATGTTTCTGATCATTCACTTGTGCTTCTAAAGTATTAATGTGTTTCTCATATTGTTCATAAATGTCATGAAGTTGAAATTCCTATTTTTCATGAAGAACAATCAATCTTTTATATGCACCTCTTTTAACTTCTCAATTTCCTGCTTTTCCTGATCTTGAAAGATGGTGATCTGTGTATTATGATTCTCCTTGAGTGGGATAATATGTTGTTGTTCTTCTCATTCATTTAGGGATTTTTGGTTTCTTAATTTTTACTCAAGAAATATTACTTATGCCTTTTTTTTTCTTTTTTTAATTCTCTAAATAGCTCATTAAAATTTCATGCATTGGCATTTTCAAAAGCTCTTAAAGCATAAGTTGTTTCCTCAACAACCTTTTCTAGGGATTGCTCTGCAACATTCCATACCATTACTTGTCTTAATGGCTCATTTTCTTTACTTCCTATTTTTCTTTTCTTTTGTCTTCCTTTTATAATTCCCTTCTTGGAATTACTATAGAAATACTCACCAAGGGGAACCACCATTTCCTCTACATGCTCTAGTTTATCCAATTCAAGCGCTGTAGGAATCATTATTCCACTAATGGTAGAAATTGGTGTAGCAGTGGTGGTTGGTGTAGTTGTTACAACAATATGAGAACTCTCGTCTATTGTAGTTTGTTTTGGATTACTTTCTTTCATTGTTTTCTCAATAAGCCTTGGAGTTCACAATCTTGTTGATATTTCTTCTTCAGGAGGCTTATCTTGTTTTTCTTTGTTCTATTCATTATTTTGCATATTTTGACCTAAGTCATCTTTTTTTACTTCATCTATTTGTATGTCTTAGTATGAATTGTCCTTGCTTTGTCCATTACCTTGCATTTCCTGTGTTGATTCATTTTTGTTTTGTTCATCCTTATGTGTATCTTGAGTATATTTATCTTTGCCTTGTCCCTCATCTTGAGATAATTTTTGTTCATGGTTGCTTTCAATACCCACTATTATTTTGTTTTCTTCATAAAAAAATCCCACATCTTTCACTTTGGAAGGCCAATATATTTTCCCTTTCTTGAATATCTTGAATATCTTCAATTCTTTTTATGCCAACTTCAAAATTTTCAGCAATTGAAATATGGTGTCAAATGAACACTTCTCATGATGATATGTCTTAGAATATTTAGTGAGTTTGCAATGTTCCTTGACAAAATATTTTGGATCATGTCTTCTAAAACTTTCACAATAGAACCAAATGTCTTCTATTAGTTTTGCCTCTTTCCTTGCATGCTTGGTATTTAATAGAGTAAAAATTCCAAGATTTAAAGGAAAAGAAGGCCATAAATTCTTTGAATTCTTGATCAAGGAAATAATTATTCATGTAAATAGTGTCTAGAAAGCTATTTGTCCTAGCACCATCCTATCAAGGACATATTTTGGCAACAAATGAGGAGTTACTGCACAAACATATACTCCAATGTAAGAGAAATTCGCGTCCAAATACTAGTCTCCTATATCTTTAATTGTGGTACGTTCCTCCTAAGTAAACCTAGGAGCTGGTTGGTTGAACAATAAGGTGTACAAAGGAATAATAAAGTTATCACATATACCATAGGAATGATTTTTACTTTTGTGACTCTAGAGTATGGAACAATATATGTGTATAGGAAGTTGGGCAAGTGACCAATTCCATTTCATCAGTGGAAAAGGTGTCTTAGCACAAACTACATCCACTAGGTAAGCAAACATGAAAAACCCTTCACTAAAATCATGGAGTGTTTTCAATGACTTCTTTATTGCTTGTTGAATATTGGTAGTTAAAATATGGATTCAATTGAAGACTACTCCCATTTCAGTGACCTAGAGCATAAGAGGAACCCATTCTAACTTGAAATGTTGAGGGTTATTCTCACCATATAATCGACAGAGCATGGTAGTTACTAACATGTGGGGATTCTTAAAATTATGAATGTGATATAACCTATTTGAATTGACTTTGAATGATACAAATCATACCACCACTCTCTAACTAAGTCAACCATATCTAATTTTCGAGCCTTTAATTCTTTAACTTTAAAAATTTCCATTTTTTTTTTATTCAAGCTGATTTCAGGTGGGTTTAACTTGTACATATCAACTAAATACTTAGGTCTAAATAACCTTACTACATGATGGGATTCATTAACAAATGTACAAGTTTTTAATATCAACATGTGAGATTATCCAATGTGCCATGTCACAATAGGGTAAAATGGTTAGCCTTGCAACTACTTTGTGAAGATTTAATTTTCTAATATCCATGAGTGTATCTACTCTTCTTCATATTCATCAACAAAACCCCCTCTTTCGAAAATTTCATGAATTTGGTCCCATTCTAGGAAACCCTTGTGCCCTGTATATTGAGTTGTATCTGAAAAGAAAGCCAAATTGTGGTTTTTCTCTTCATCAAGTTCTTTGTCTTTCGGGTCCTTAACTTTTAGTTGTTTTTCTTTTTCTTTCTAAGTCATCCTATATGCATGAAATCACAATTACAAAGAAACATTGCAAAACTTCAAATAAAATCAAAAGGGAAAAACTATTTGGCTAATTATTAGAATTGCTACTTACTAGAGTTTAATATAGTTTGTAACCAGGTTTTGATAGTGCTATACTATTGGATGTGCTTTAAGTGCAAACAAAGTGAAACATTTCTCTTTTCATAGGTATGAGCAAAAAAAGGGTTTCCCAAAGAAACTAAGTGTAGTGGGTGAATGTGCTTTGCGTTGTTTCAATGAATGCCATTAATTTCTCACCTGCGAGTTTTAATTTAGTTCAGTCAGAAAATTTAAATTAACAAAATGTTATTTAGATGAGCAGGTTTTAGTGAATAGATGGATTAATGAAAATTTACAAACCCGGATGCCATGTCAAATGACACCTAAATTACCTCGTGCGGGAGCAGGCATCCAATATCTAGAAAAAAATTGTTGATTTACAAAAATAAATCTCGGATTCGAATAGAAGGATAGACTGCATAAGAAAAACCAATCGTTGATCAAAATAATAAGAGAAAATGTTGATCATTGATTTCCATTTTAATGAATTCTAGCATTAATTAATAAGTCCCCTATCTATGTTATCCCAGATGCACTACAAGAATGCATTGTGATGAGTTCATAATGCTCAAGCCTCCCATTAAAGTTTGTGTGCAAAGTTGAGGGAGATATGGATCCGTGAGTGCATAATATACTTTTGGCTACTATCACATAAGTAAATATCGAATCTGGGATAGGATAAATGAGCTTATTCAAATGAAAATCCAGATTTCAAATGCCACGTAGAGAGACACATGCTACTATCACATAAGTAAATATGGAATCTGGGATAGGATAAATGAGCTTATTCAAATGAAAATCCAGATTTCAAATGCCACGTAGAGAGACACATGGGATTCCATATCAAACTCCATGTCAAACTAGAATGACACGTCAAGATCATGGTCAAAGGAAGAAGCATTTAAAGTGGACAAGTGGCGAGCTCTAATTGGATTTCGTAAATATTTAAATCTGGTATCCAAGATTTATTTAAATGCATGTTATACAAAAGTCTGGATGTTCGGGACTAATATGGAGTCTAAACCCAAATCCAGAATTTGAAATATATGAAAAGATTACAAATAAATAAAAACACAGATACTTGTGAAGTTAATAATCTCAATTGTTGATTGAATAGGCATGAATAGATCCAAGCCATTAATTATCTCAAGCTTAAACCTACCCCAAGACATACTTGCGGCTAATGAAAATCTAGGATCTGGAAGATTTAAGAATCAATGAAAAAATGAAATCCGGATTTTCGGATATACGCTGAATTCAAGGTTTCTACTGTTGGCGGTTGTAAATATAACTCAGGAAATGATTTCAAAAGGTTAAGGGGTGATGGATTTAAAGTTTCTTCTACACATCAGGCTTCCAAAAATGGGTCGCAAATTAAATACAAATAATCAAATTTATTAACAAAATAAGCCATTGAGATTTTTTAAAATGGGGCGTCGAAGGGCAGAGCGAAGACAGAAACCCTAGTCCTTTCGCGGCATAGCTTGTTGCAGTCCGGATACAGAACCAGTCGCGGCAATCCACCAACGACGACTACGAATACTTGGTGGTCATTGACACACCGATATGGGCAAGGAGGGGGGAAACCCCCCTTATATCGCAATGTGGCGGCCAATGACAAATCGAGCGTCAGAGCAAGGAGACCCACCTTCGAGCCGCCGCAGCAGATAAGAGAGCAGCTCTTAGCCAGGGAGCAGGGTCTGAGAACGGAAATGGACACAGAAGCAGGAACATCCCAGCCAAAGCCGCCACGGGGTTGGGAACCAGGTAAATGTATTCCACAAATGGAAAAACCTCCAAGATATTTCATTAGTTCAACTAGGGTCGGAGAGCACACACAATTTATGAAAGAACATGCCCTCATTGGTAAATTCCTGGGACTTTGGCCCACAGAGAGGGACCTTAACAAATGGATCAAGCACTGGTGGAACCCCAAAGGAGACTATGAGGTGCAACTCAGCTCCAAGGGTTTCTTCACCATCATTCTATACAACCTAGAGGACAAGAACAAAATCTTTGAAAATGGGCCATACCTCTTCAACTCTGTAGCGCTGTTCCTATGCTTCTGGACTGAAAGATTCAGCCCGGATAAAGAAGATTTCACCATGGCCCCTGTATGGATACGTCTATACTCCCTCCCACAAGAATTCTGGCTGGAAGAGATCCTAATGGGCATAGGTAATACCCTAGGACAGTTTGTCAAAGCTTCGGAAGCTACAAAGCAGAGAAAATACACCTCATATGCCAGGATCTGTGTATACATGAATATCTCCAAAGCACTCCCTGGAGTGGTGACCCTTGAATACCAGGATGAGGACTGGCAACAAACTCTGAATTATGAGCACATTCCTTTTAGATGCAGGAGGTGCCATGAGCACGGTCACCTATATCGGGACTGCCCTCTCATCAAACAAGCCGCAAAGGCAAGCGAAACCATGCAGAAGGATGGATTCACCACTATCACATAAAAAAGGAGAAACCCCCAAGAAAGCAAATCCCAGATTCCAGTCAAAAAATTGCAACCAAAAACTCATATGAGATTTTGGACCAACTGCTAGAAGATGAGGAAATCCAAGACCCACACAAGGACCCTCAACAGAAGCAAAAGAGAAACCCAAATACTAACCCTATTTCTACAACTGGCGAAACCCATATAGAAGACAAAGGAGAAGGGGACGGGGACACTCCAATGTTGTTTGACGACCGAGACCTGGCAAGAATAGACCTGGAAAAGCTGGAGGAAGCTCTCAATCAGAAAGACCTGCAGACGCTTCCTGAGGAACAATTGCGCAAAGTCCATAAGGTCTTTCTAAACTCCTCAGCTGGCTCTACGGCATGCCTGGGCATAGCAACGGACATGAACTCTGGCTCAAAGAGAATCCCTCGAGAGAACAAAAGAAGAGGGCGGAAAACTGTGCACCAATTGATCAAGGAAGCCGACAACCTTATGATAAACTCGGGTCAGATCCACAAGCTATCGGAGGGATACTTCCACTCAACCCCTCCTTCTTAATGATGAAGATCATCACCTGGAAGATTAGAGGACTGATTGGTAGATCCAAGCAAAGGATCCTACGAGACTGCATCATAGCAGAAAAACCAGATATTCTGCTGCTACAGGAAACCAAATGCCAAGGAGCAGAAGCTGAAATAATCTTTCAGCGTATATGGCGAGCATGTGATTCCATAACAATAGATTCAACAGGGGCCTCAGGTGGCCTTGCCATCCTATGGAACCCACACAGCATCACAATCAACAATCCCTTCACAACAATAGGCACAATAACTGCCCACTTCGAGGTCATTGGCTCGAATCAGGAAGGAGCCATCACCAACATCTACGGGCCTCACAACAACCAGGACAAAGACAAATTCATGAAGCGGCTCGAACTGATCAAAACCCTGGCAGCAACCCCAAATTGGATCCTAGGCGGCGACTTCAACATGATCCTGATGCTGGAGGAGAAAACAGGAGGCACCAAAAAACTCGAACAAGATAGTGGTAAGTTCAGAACTCTCATTGACCATCTAAAATTAGTAGATATAGAAAATAGCAATGGCACTTTCACCTGGTCCAATCGCAGATCAGGCAATCAACACGTCGTCTGTCGACTGGATCGTTTCTTAGTCACTGAAGAAATATTGGAATCAGGCTCCTATTTGGAAAGCCTCATACTACCAAAAGCAAGCTCAGATCACTGGCCCCTAGCTCTGCAACTAAATACGGGAGACCCACCCAGGTATAAGCCTTTTCGCTTTGAAAAATTATGGTTGGAGCATCTGGACTTTCAATGGCTAGCCAAATCCTGGTGGGCACAAGTAGAAATAGACCATGGCTCCAGTATGTACAAATTCCAACAGCGCCTTAAAAATTTCAAACAAATGCTAAAACAATGGAACAAAAACTGTTTTGGCAATATACTCCAAAGCATCAGGACAATAGAAAGCAGGCTGTGAGAGATCCAAAAAATATTCATCTCTGGCTCCAGAACTACAGAATTAATGGAGGAAGAGGCATAACTATAGGAGCAACTTGAAGAAAGAAGGAAGCAAGAGGAAATCTTATGGAAGCAGAAATCCAAAGTGCAATGGCTCAAGGAAGGGGAGAAGAACACAAAAAAATTTCATAGGGCAATGATACATAGAAGACATGTCAATAGGATCACCCACCTGGAAGATAGTCAAGGTAACATCACCAGGGAACATTCCAAAATCTAGGAAGAGCTTCTCAGGTACTATCAGGACCTGCTAACGGAACCGAATATAGACAGAACGGAGGCCATTCAGCGGGTCACTAGGCACATCCCGTCGCTAGTCACCCCAAAGAAAAATGCAGCTTTAACACGGCCCATCACCCAAGAAGAAGTAAACCAAGCAATTAAAACCATGCCCCCAGGAAAATCCCCGGGATTGGACGGCTTCACCACGGACTTCTTCCACCACTGCTGGGACCTGGTCAAACACGAAGTATGGGAGGTGGTAGAGGAATCAAGAGCTTCAAGTCTGGTACTACCAGCTCTAAATGCCACCTTTCTCACCCTCATTCCGAAAGAAGAAAGAGTCACAAACCCTAAGCAGTTCAGACCCATAGCCCTGTGCAATGTCATCTACAAAATCATCACGAAGGTCATAGCCAATCGTCTCAAACCCATTCTGCCATTTGTCATCTCCAAGGAGCAGGCAGGGTATGTGGAAGGGAGACAAATCATGGACAGTGTCGTCCTAGCCCACGAGATCATCCACTCCCTCAAGTCCTCAAGAACTCCAGGTATGCTAATCAAACTTGATCTTTCCAAAGATTTCGACCGAGCCAACTGGCAATACCTCAGAGCTGTCCTAGATTCTTTTGGATTTGATCAGGGCTGGGTAAATTGGATATTAAATCTAACCTCCTTAGCTTTCTTCTCCATTCTCGTAAACGGAGTTCCTTCCCAACTGTTTTCACCGTCCAGAGGAATTCGACAGGGGGACCCCCTCTCCCCCTTCTTGTTTGTACTCATGGCGGAGGGCCTGGGATGCTACATCAAGGCAGCAGTAATGGAAGGCTCTCTCAAAGGCTTTCCCTTGCACAACATTCAGTCGGCACCCTCTCATAGCCAATTTGTTGATGACACCGTCCTCCTGAACTCCCCCATGGTCAAGGAAGCCATTAAACTCAACTCCATCTTGTCCAACTTCTCTGAAGCCTCAGGTATGACGCTCAACTTGGACAAATCCAAGCTCTTCTTCTTTAACACCCCATCTTGTATCCAGATCCATGTTTCCAGACTTTTGGGGATACCCAGGAGCTCCCTTCCGTCCAACTATCTTGGCGTCCCCCTCACAGGAGCGGCGATCCGATCCATCTCTTGGGACAACCTTCTCCTCTCCATCTCGAACAGGCTAAGCAATTGGACCTTTAGACCCCTCAATATTGCCTCCAGATTGGTTCTCCTCAGGTCAGTGCTGCAAGCACTCCCCACCTACCTCTTCACTGCTTTGGCTGCACAAAAACAAGTCATAAAAGCCATCAGAAGCCTTCAGCGCAACTTTCTTTGGAGCGGTCATCAACCCAACAAGAAATGGGCGCTAGTCAACTGGGAAAGACTTTGTACGCCGAAAAATCAAGGAGGATTGGGACTCTGGGATCCAGGGAAGCTCAATCAAGTAATGGGAGCTAAAATCTGGTGGAGATGGCTCAAAAATCCAACAGCATCCTGGGCACAACTGTGGAAACAAAAGTATGCCCCCCTCACACCGGAGGACCAGCTAATCCGACACAACAATCAAATACAGGGCTCCCATATTTGGAACACAGCTTGGTAGAACCGCAAGATGGTACATGAGCATGCCTTTTGGGAAATAAGAGATGGAGGAAGTGCCCTGTTCTGGCAAGATTCATGGCAGCAACTCAAACCATTGGACGCAATGGAGGAACTATCAGATCTCAAACGAGCCCTCCACTAGAACACCGCCCTAAAGGTCAAAAACCTATGGAAACCACAAACGCAGCAGCAGAAGTGGCGACAATGGAAGCTCTCCAATCAAGAGCTCGAGATTCTAGAAAATCTCAATCTGCAGGGTTGGAAAACTCAAGCCATGCGCAGGAAAATACTCACTAGAGAGGGACCAGACATTCTAAGGTGGGGATACTCAACTGCTGGAATCTTCAACATCAAGGAAGCTTATCTACTGCAGGGGAATCACCAAGGACAAAGAAAATAAAGCATTTGGAGTAAAGTCTGGACCCCGACTCTCTGGCCCAAAGTCTCCACCTTTCTGTGGCTCGTGGTGCATAATAGAGCCCTAACGTGGGACAATTTAAGGAAAAGGGGCTTCATTGGACCATCCCTCTACGTCTTATGCTATCAACAGGAGGAAACTAAAGAACACCTCTTTAATGGGTGTCACTATAGTCAACATATATGGGACCGAGGAGCGCAAGCCATGCGCAGATCCAACCAAGATCGTAGCAACATAAATGATACAATCGAGAACTGGGATCACAGTACTTACAACAATCCCATACTAAATCTCATTTGGCAACTTTTGTCGGGATTCATCCTATGGCAAATCTGGAAGGAAAGAAATAAAAGAATATTTCACTCCCAACCCTCCCAGCCAGAAACCGCCTGGGAGACAATCAGATCCCTAATTAAAGAAACAATCAGAATCAAATCTTGGACAGAAGAAGATCTGCAATGAAACCCAGAGGAGCAATGCACTCTTCAAAGCTGGCAGCCCATATTCAACAAGCAACTGGGGGAAAAACTTCCTCAGAATCCATTGACTAGCCCAACTAGCTGGACTCCCCCCCCCAGGAGCACTTCATCAAAGTAAACTTTGATGGAGCATCCAAAGGCAATCCGGGAACAACAGGATATGGGGCCATGCTCAGAAACTCCAGTGGCAAAATCCTTGGGCTGGATGCAGGATTCCTAGGGGACACAACCAACAACGTAGCTGAGCTAACTGGATTATTACGAGGCCTCCAATCAGCCGTGGATAAAGGTCATCATAAAATAATCCTAGAGGGGGATTCTCAAGTCATCATATGGCTAACCACCAAGATTCTCCATGGCTGTCATCCTGACAAAGTCTCGCCAAGCTGGAGACTTCATGGCCTGCTTGAAGACTTCAGCCACCTCCTCCATCCCCATCTCAGCATTACTACCTCTCATGTGAGACGAGAAGCAAACAAAGTGGTGGATTGTCTCGCAAATGTGGCAGTGGAGAGGGAGATGGAACACTTTTGTTGGGAGGCCCACATCCTACCCGATCCAGAGATCTTCACCCGATGCCACAAACTGGCCACAGAAGACCTTAAGGCCCCGGATGGGGTGACACGTTGCGAATGGATGCCACGCGGGAGCCATCTGGGACGCAGCATTAAAGCATCTACCAGCCAGTGTCCCCTCACAACATAACTTGCCATGAATAGACACAGGTGCACTTACCTGACGAGGCTTCTCGCTCGAGGGAGAAGTACCAGCTAGGAGCACATTATCCAGCCAGTCATTAAGGCTATGGCAGTTTGGCTCACAATAATTCTCAATGCCCGGGTTGATAATGCAAAGAGACAGTTGCTCTGGGCAGCCTTTGCTCCAGTGGAATTGCAAACTCGTCACCATTTCTCCTTCAATTCATAGGCACAAGGACCGCATCCAGTGATATTGTCAGCGCTTGGGAGCCGAGTGACCTTTCGGGGAAGCACTCTGGCATTCCACCAGACCTCCGCCATGCCTAGAGTGCGAGGGAAACCACGGAGGGGAGCGACATGGTACTCTGCGGAATCTCGACGACAGTGGAAACAGAAGTTTGAAAAATCTTTAGCAATGGAAACCCGACGGAGAAGAGAGAAGCCACGAACGCCACCCATGGCGTATGTGGATGAAGAGATTCTGGAAGGGGGAGTGGAAAGCGTCCTCAAGCACTTGCTGTTTACAGTGCCAGAGAATTGGAACCCACCTTCGGATTTTGGTCCAGATAGAAGGCCTTCGTTTGCAGGCAATCTGGCAGCTCCCAGCGCCACTCGCACCGAAGAGCCTTACCCCACCTACTACGTTGTAGAGGAGTTACCTCCAGAACCACTGAGGGAGGCGATGCAGGATAATCAACCGGTGCACGGCCAGGATTCAAGCAACAGCCATAGCCAGGAGCAGCCGTTCTCAACAGACTGGGGGTGCCTCAGTCTCATTTTTGAGATGAGAAGCCTGCTGGACGACCAGATCTTTTGGCTTGCGCGGATTGACCAGAGACTTGACATGTTTTTCGCAGCTCATTCCAAAACCCTTCCGAAGCGACAATGCCCAACTTGCGCGTGTGCATATGCATTCCCAGCAGGATGGAAGCAGACAGAGGATCAACACAAGTGTGCAGGCTAACAGGTCAATGGATGTTCAGAACTGGCTCTTGTTTTTGCTATAAGTTAGGCTTTAGGCCATCTAGTTTACAGTTTTCTTAGCATTAGCTTATGATACTCAGTTACATTTCCAAGACTATAAGTCCTAGTTTCCTTCGGGTAGGACGTTGCATGAAGAATTTGGCTATTTTTGTGACTAGGGTGACACATGGTAAGGGATGCCCAGCTGTCCCAGTTTCCTATTCAGGCGGGACAACTGGCATCCCAAACAGTTATTGTCTTTTGATTAAAGTAATATAACAGGTCCCACCCCCTTTTTTATTTAAAAAAAAAACAAAATAAGCCATTGAAATAGTACTTAACCTAATAAAAGAACAATTCATTAAACTTCATACAAATCTTAGATAAAGATCAAAAGCATAAAAATGAAAAACAAAGGTAATTACATACAAAAGAATATCAACAAACAAAAATGAAAATACATATATACAGTAGGGAACTCGAAACATTGAATCAATCAATAAATTTAAAATTCTAATGGGGGGCCCTTTCATTTAACAAATAAAAAATGAAAGAGGAGGTTGTTATAGGCTCAACATAGTTATATGATTGCCAAGTCTAAAATAGATGTTGCAAATCTTGGGTTGTTCATCCTTTCACATGTATCCATTCCTCCCAAACGATTAGTAGCCCTTATGCCATTTTGTGATCCTCTTAATAGTCGGTCTGATTACTTGAATATTTTTAAATACAAACATAACATTTCCATGTATAGTATGTGCATAAACAATTATGATTTTGGAAAATTTAACAGGAAAAACTTGTTATATATCGATGGTAATCCATGAACTCATGGGAACATTGCAGGGTTCATAAATAGTTGCAGGTCCTCATTATTTAGTGCAAATTGCTCCTTTGAGGAACACTCCAATGAAAAAGAGTTGTTTATGAAAGGAAGGAATCCAGATTTATCGATGTGCATGCAATACGTAGTTTGTCTCTTTGTGATGAGTTGTTAATAAACTATAACTTTCATAGACCGCCAACCGCTCATAAAACACAACCTGCATTGGGTCTACCTTTAAACATCCCCTTTGAGAGTAAGAAAAAGATGAATGAGTAATTGTATTTTTGGATTTTCAATGGAACTAATGTAAATGTATTGCTTATTTTGACATTTGTTTTATAAAGTGGTTGGTAGCATGTTTATTACTGGGAAACAAATTTCCATGCTTATAATAAATGTTTGGTATAATATTTGAACACACTAAATGCATTGTATTACTAATATTATTGATGTAATGTCAATATTTTTACAATCGATATTTTGACAATAGGCGACCTGTCTACCATCTATCTTTGCACCCCACTACGTCAAATCAAGAGAATGATATTAAATGAGCACAACTCAGAGAGGAATCACACCAAGCATGGTTGAATCAACCATCTATTCAATTCCCACTATGTCCAGAGTCACCAATTCAAAACCTCTACAATAACACTAGTTCTTCACATGTTGGGGACGGAGTCAATGATATAGAGGTTGGTAAGGACTATTTCTTAAGGATACCCAAGCCATGGAAGGAATGTTGTTACATGAATTCCAACAAAATGAACCAGGGGATGACATTGATATCATCGATACCTTCTTCAAAAGCTTGAAATTTGGTTTTACCATCCCTCTCTTTGGAGAGGGGTCACGGCATACCGATCTAAGGACAATAATGTTACTGTACAACTTTAAAGAAATGTGTGGTATGTCAGATGCGTGTTTCTCGACACTAGGAAAAACACATAATTAACCATAAGAAAATATTCTATGAATTCTTTAGAACCCGAGGTTCCATAGCATAGGACTTGCTAGGACCAACACCATATTCAGAAATACCACCATGAGGACCAATAGTTACAACTCTCAAACTAGCATTCATATCCCTAGGATGAACAATGGGTGGATGGAAGATGCCTTCGTGTTTTTGATCCAACCAAGTGATGACTTTGGACATGTATTCAATCTGTATCTCCAACATCTTCATTAGGCCTTTGAGGTGATGAAAATTTTCATCTTTTGGCAACATGACGAGAGCTACCATCGTCTTGACATGCCAATTGAGTTCAAGGGTGTGAAAGAACTTAAATTTTTGGGTCCTAGTGCATCCCAGATATGGTATCACCCTTCCCACTTGTAAGTCAACCTCTAATTCTTCTTTAAATTCATGAACAAGGTGAACCTCATCTTCCAGGGCTGACATGGCCAGTTTGTCGTCCTTAGGCACATGGGTTTCATAGTAATCGACAACATCTATTAATGTTATTGTTGCATGAGATGGTGCTTCCCTGGATGTTGCAACACTCAAATAGCGAGGCTTACAACCACAAGGAGCCATTAGAATGAAGGAAAAATCATAGGGAGTTATAGGCCCGAAGGTAGGGGGAATATGAACAAGGGCATACGTAAGCATAAGGGACAAAATAATATGAATGATGCAATTGGAGATCGGAGGCTCCCGTATGTTCCTAATAAACCTACTAAGATTCGCATCACCCTCAAGGTAGATTTTGATGGATGCTCTCATGGATACGAGTTCCTCAAGGAACATTTTCATGGGTTCTCCCATGGATATGAGTTTCTCAAGGCACAGATGATCAATCATGATGATACTTGGAATCATATCTTTCAATGGAGCATTCATCGACATTATTATCATATTAATGCAAACCCTATTGAGAGACAAAGTGATCTCCTTCTCCCTCATGCAAATAGTTTGGAGTTTCATGGCCAACACCAACATATTTAGTTCTATAATGGCGTTGGGTACTATCAACTTTGGAATTTCCTAAGGCCGACCTAAGGGAGAGCTCGAGGATGATGGTGTAGGTGACCTTTCCATGGCTAGGATGTGATGGGTGGACTTCCCCTATACTTGAACTGTGAACCACAAGATCCCCCGCCGACATTTGAGCTTGCATGCTAGTAGACACCCCATCCAGAGATCGACACTTTAGAGGTTACTAACCATTAAGTCTCCTATATTTTTAAGGAATATTCTCACACAATAAAGGAATAAAATGGTTGATTTTATGCATGCTTAATGATAATGTAGATTTATGTTTCCCACTAATTGTAGGCTACTCATAGATAATGTACTTCTGGGTGATAATGTCTTTCTCAATAGCTACACAGAGGAAAAAAATGTTGAATATGTTAGGTGTTGAGTATATATCATACCATGCATGTCCAAATGATTGTATTCTATATAGAGATGAATATGTAGATAAAGAGAAATGTCCATAATTTGGGCATGAAAGGTACCATAAATCAAAAAACAAGGTAAGACACATGGTCCTCCTCATAAGATATTGAGGCACGTGTCTATAATTCCAAGGATTCAAAGGTTATTTCATTGCAAACAATTAGTCGTGTTACAAGGGTGACATCCCTCACACATAAGTGAGCCAGGAGTTATGAAAATCCCAATATATTCAATAGCCATGAAGGGGGTGTCGCAAAAGGTGCGCTCTTCATCCACATAGTTAAATACTCAAGGACCTCAAATGTTCATGAAATTTTAAGAAACTTAAGGTTTGTATTGGATGACCAAATTAAAGGCTTTGGGCTCAAAAGGTTGGTGATGATAGTGTTCAAGATAACATGCACTACTTTTCTATCAACCTGTAATGAAGGTAACTCCATGGAATGGAAATGGGCTTATGGACCCCTTCAAAAATTCATGGTTCAAAAGATAAGTATATTTGATACTTAGTCTAGTTGTTTTGTTTGTAAGCAAATAAGGTATCTAATTTTTTACTTAGAATGACTAATGATGTTATATGGTTGAATGCTATTATTATTAATTCTAATTATATGGATGGAAATAGGGGTGTTGTTTCCTTGGTTCTCCCAACCCTACTTTTGTTGTTGTGGGTTGGGGAACCAACCCAACACATATACTTGTTTGGAGCCCAATAAACTTGGATTGCTAAATGGTTTGCCTTGCTAACATCTATGTGCCTAGTAATGCAAAGGAAAGGGTCACTTTTTTTGAATTAGTTGTTTGACTACTAGAACCACATTGGTTGATTTATGGGGATTTTCATATGGTGGAGACACAATATGATAAAGAGGGTATGTTACACGTTAAAATTCTCTAGGAGAATAAGGTCACCTAGAATGGCATCAGGGTTAGGACTAAGCTTTATGACCATAATAAATGTGGAAAAAATAAGCTGTCAAAGCTTTGGTTCACACAAGTGAACATTAAAAGAGGTATTGAAAGAGTTTCGAAAGATTGGATAGGGATATGGTATGAATGGAAAATACCATTTTCTTTTACTACAACAAAGGAAGGTTGGTTTAGGTTTTCAGAGAGCTTACTCCCTCAAATCACTAATGTACCTTGTTCTAAATCTCTCGGGGGTTAAAAAAAGAGAAATCACAAGACTTGATTCTTGCTTAATGTCTCACAAATTTAGTGCCCTGACAACCTATCACACACCCAACCCCTTAAGTATCCTTTTAAGGGACGGGGCACAAAATTTTTGCTTTATTATTACTCTCTTGAATTTCTTGACATAAGGGCACCATCGGCTTATACTCAACGAGATTTTTCCAACAACTATAAATCTATCCAAAGTCAAATTCTGGGTTGAAAGTTAAGGCTTTCCGAATTTTTTCGGGGCATTATTGGTTAAATGCCACCCCATCGCTACATGGATCCACTTCATTTCTTACTAGTCGATGTAGATATGACACGACTAAAGTATTCATATTCTATCAATGATGTGGTCACTGGAGGAGGGGTTAGAGGGAACATCCCTACCGAGATTTCGTGACTTTGGGCCTTCGACCCTCTATCAGTTTTATACAACCGCAAAACCTCCCGAAGTTTAGAAGTCCGAAGGACGTTTCCCATCCAAGTGGAGAGGTGTCCACCCTTGGGTCTAATAATTTAGGTTTGTTCACTCTTAACACATAGCTTATGCTCGACAATGGTCCCACACTTATTTCACGTCCAGTCCCACGTTGACACGTGGATTTTCTCTAACATGCCATATAATCATAACATACAAGGACTCACCCAACCAACGGTTAACACTTGTCTAACTCTTATAGGCCTATTAAATTAATTAATCATTATCATAAAAAATTCCTACTCTTTACTAATAACATATTTAATCCCCATTAGGGATAATTAACCTTAATTAATCCATTAACCCCGTAATTACATTTTATTTGGCCTGAATTACCAGCACGGTAAAAGCCAAGGATAACTTTCCTTCCACTTTGGGAATCCCACATTTTAGGGTGAATTAGTGTTAATTATTATACTAGTACCCCGTCACATTAACTCATAACCCAAACACGCCACTAAATAGTTTTAATTATATTATAATATAATCATAATGAATTACATTATAATATAATTAATTATCACTGGTTACACTTAAGGTTATTAAAAACAATTAATGTACTAAATCTCTCCACACTCTTATGGACATACCCATAAACTCCCGAATGTTGAAGCTATAGAGAGGGTCCCACTTATATTATACCTTGATGCAAATATAATTAATTATATTACCTTATAATATAATAAATTACATTTAATAATTATTAAAATAGATTTCATATTCTTAATCTCAGTAAATGTAATATAATATAATTAATTACATTTAATATTTATTATAACATTGGAACACGGAAACGTAGGTTCGGGCCTTCAATCATTTTATCTCATGCACTCCATCACCCCAAACATCCCGGAGTCCCGAAGTCTCGAAGTCTCGAACTCCTAAAGGGGTCCACACTTGTATGTGTTACACATTAAATAATAATTTTAAAAAGGGAAAAGGATTGGCCTCATCCATGTGCAAATATAATAATAAAGTTTTTATTATTATAATATATTATATTGGAAAACACCTCCTTGAGAATTGCACCCAGGTTTAATAAATCCCCAATATTGTACTTTAATATTGGAATGAGGGATAATCTCTAGGTCAACTACTTTGACTATTCATCACAATCTACATTCCTCAAAAATCCTGGAGTCTCAGAGTCCCGAAGTCCCGAAGGGGTCCCACTTGTATTATGTCGTGATACAAATACAATTAACTATCTTGGATTATGATATAATTAATTACAATAAAGGTTTATTATAATCAGTTACATTAATTTGATCACAATAAATATAATATAATACAATCGATTATATTTAATATCTATGCAACATTGGTACAGGGAAATGTAGGGTTTGGTCCTTCGGCCATTTTAGCTCATGAGCTCCTTCACACAAAACACCCCGAAGCCCCGAAGTCCCGAAGACCACGATATGGTTAAGGTATTTAATCATGAGTCATTTCCTGGTGTGCTTTGACGTTACTTCCCTCCTCCCATAGGAATTATGGCGGTTTAGTTTTCTATTCACCAAGTAAGGGAGGCTGCTATGATTGCTCCCTCAATCATTCCAAATATCTGCAACTCCATTTATTAGCTTGTTTATAAAAATGTTGCCCATCAATTCATGTACCCATAAACATATTTGTTTCTCAGTTCTCTTCAAAACTAGAGAGCTGCACATGCTCTCCCTCTTGAGAAATGGTCACTAGATCCATTCCCCTACATCCTCGTCCTCTGCCCATGATTTTATTCCTTTTCTTTCCTTCCTCAACAAGATTTCGTGGTCAAATTCCCAATTTCATGGGTTAGATCAAGGAGTTTCCAGATGGGTACTCTGCCCATCTCCTCATTGACTCTTGAGGAAGACTTCCCAACTACCAGCTTGTCTGGTAATTAAATTCTCTAGGTCAGAGGACTGTTTTGAGTTTGAAAAATTTCAATCCAGCAGAGAACTAGTCTCACATGGGTCATCTCAACCATTACTAGTTCCCCTCACCACCTCTCTCATGCATCATGATCTATATTGGAAACCCCTTTAGCAATTACACAACAACTTCCATTTTATTTAGTAATAGAAATATATACATTACCTTTTATAACAAAAAGGTTCATCAATTTCAACATCCCCACATAATTAGTCTGCCCATAGTCTTTTACCAAACTATATTTATATTTACAAGCTGGGGGAAACATGGGTATTACAATCCCCTCCCCCTTAAAGAAACACTTTCCTCGATTTTCTACCTGTCATTGTGGTCTTTATGTACAATAATGAACAAAAATGGGTATGCATGTTTCATGGCATCCTCCATTTCCCATGTAGCTTCATATGTACCAAAGTGTTTTCAGTCCACCTTGACCTATGCAATGGTTTTGTTCCTAAGTGGGATTTATTTTCTGTCTATTATGCATTGTGGCTCTGGCATGAATTCTCCCTTTGGTTCCACCTAAATCACAAACCAATCAATTATATGATTAGAATCATGTACATATTTCTCCAGTAAAAAAACATGGAAAACATTATGTGCTTTCACTGTGGGAGGAAGTGCTAGTCTATATGCTATAGTTCTCACTTTGTCCTAAATTTTAAAGGGTCCAAAAAACTAAGGTTCCAGCTTGGAACAAGTTTCCATTCATAAGGAACTTTTTCTGGGCCTAACTCGAAGATACACATGATCCCGTAATTTGAACTCTCTAGGAGTCCTATTTCTGTTTACATAACTTTTCTGTCTATCCTGAGCTATTTTCAGATTCTGTTTTATTTGAACTACTTTGTGTTCCATTTGTTTTAAAATGTTTGGCCCAAGTGTAATTCTATCTGCTGGGTTACTCCAACTGATTGGAATATTGCATTGTCTACCATAGACAACCTCAAAAGGGCTCATCTTTAATGACTCCTGATAGCCATTGTTGTAGGAAAACTCTATCAGTGGTAGGTATTCTTCCCATTTCTCGGGCTAATGCATCACATGCATCCTTAACATGTCCTAACACTTGGTTTACCCTCTCCATCTACCCATCAGTTTGAGGGTGATAGGTTGTACTAAATAACAATTTAGTTTCAAAACCAACAAACAATGATTTCCAAAAATTCAAATTAAATTCTGTATATCTGTATGATATGATTTCCTTAGGCATGCCATGCAGTATAAATAATTATTTCATGAAAATATTGGTAATATATATCACCTTGCAAGTTGAATTTACGGGGACAAAGTGAGTATCCTTGCTCAGCTTGTCCACAACTACCATAATAGCATCATTCTGCTTGGTTGATTTAGGCAATCCTGTGATGAAATCCATTGAGATGGTTTCCCATTTCCATTCTAGAATTGGTAGGGGTTTCAACAACCCTATTGGGTGTCGGTTATCCACCTTAACCTACTGACATTCTAGACATTTATCTAAGTAATCATCTATGTCCTTTTTCATTCCAGACCAATAAAATAGTTTCTTAGTGGATGTGATCATTTTCTGATAACCAGGATGACCAATATATGGTATTTTATGTAGTTCGTCCCTTATAAATTTCTTCAAGTCATCACAATTTGGAATATACAACCTACCTCTATAAGTTAGCAAGACATCATTCGACAATTGATATCCCTCATACTTCAACCCTATGGGTTTCTGTTCTAGGTATGATCTCACTGTTTTGAAAAATGCATCTGGTTCTTGTACACTTTTGACTCTTTCCTTGATGTCTGGTTCACAGGTGCTTACAACTGCCAAGTGAACCACTTTCATACTTCTACTAAGTGCATTAACCACCCTATTTTGTTTTCCTTTAACATGTTTGATTTCAAAATCAAACTCACTAAGCAGAGCCATCCACCTAGCTTGTCTAGCATTGATTTTGGGTTGATCGAGTAAATATCTCAACCCACTATGGTTTGTCAAAAGTACAAATCTTCTTCCTAGGAGGTAATGCCTCCACATTTTTAAAGCATGTACTATGGAAGCCAATTCTAAATCATGTATCACATAATTGATTTCATGTTCATTCAATTTTCTGGATTCGTATCATATCACACGCCCTTCCTGCATAAGGACACCCATGAGTCCTTCCTTGCAAGAATCTGTACACACAATGAAGTCCTTGTTTGAGTCTGTAATTTTCAGCACAGGTGCATTGGTTAAAAGGTGTTTCAGTTGCTGAAAAATCTTTCCACACTCTATTATATAAATGAATATAACTCCCTTTTTTTGAAGGGAGGTGATTGTATAACCAATCTTGGAAAAACCCTTTATGAACCTCCTATAGTATCCTGCTAGACCCATAAAGGATATGATATCAGATACATCTTTTGGGGTATGACAATCCATAATGGATTTTATCTTGTCAGGATCTACTACCACTCCTTAAGAGATAACATGGCCTAAGTAATGGACTTGATTTTGGAAGAAGTCACACTTACTAAACTTCACATACAACTGGTGTTCTCTTAGCACTTGAAGCACTAAATTTAGATGTGTTGGACCTAGTATTATGGGGTTGGAATTGATGAAAAAGAAGAACAATATGGTTAGTCTTGGGCATGGAGTTGGTATTGGAATTGATACAAAAAGGATCAAGAAGGTTTCATTAAGTCTGGTATAAAAATCTCAACAAGAAAAGTCTTGACCAATCAAACCTTAAGTCGAGTCGAAACAATTAAATGGGTCAAGTCGACTATATAAATGCAAGGATAAAGGATCAAAGTTGAGTGTTTCAATAAAATACAATATTTATCAAGAAGTATGGTATAAAAATCTCAACAAGAAGTTGAAAAAGTTGAAGTCGAAGATGAAGAAGTTGAAAAAAGTCGAAGGTCGATGTCAAAGAAATCGGAGGTCGAAATCGAAGAGGTTGAAGAAGTCAAAGGTTGAAGTTAGATAAGTAGAAGAAGTCGAAACCAAAGTAAGTATGGTAGATCTAAAATCGAATTACTCAAGTCATTTTTTCTCTAAGTTGAGTTGGTCCGAGTAGAAGTAAAGTAAATTACCCTGAAGGTCGACGTTGAAATAAAATTGAGTTGGGAAATACAAGTCGAGACGACCAAATTCGAATCTCTCAAGTCGAAATTTCTCCTCGTTGATCCGAACAAAAAGATTTGTGTCATTCAAATGAGGAAGAAAATACGAAAAAAGGGTGAGACCAAGTCAAATCTTTAGTGACTAGCAGCTGAGAGGGAACCAATTTTAATATCCATCATTAAGTAAAATGTTTACAAGTTGAGTTTAAATAGTCATCAATAAAGGATATATATGGAGGTTGATTTAGACATTCACAAAAAGGTAAAATGTATTGAAATTGATTTGGCATCCGATGACGAAAGGAAAATATGGGCAAGTTGCCTTCAAAGAATCGCCCGTACCTACCACCTCATACATTTTTTGGGGAAATCGCTCGGGTGCCATTGGGGATGTTTTGCACAATAGAATTTTAAAATTTGTTTCCATCACTCTAGAATTCTCATACGAAAATCATTGTCTAATTTGGTGTATGAAAATCAATTAATAAAAGTTATCATTTGTGTTAATTAAATCACGGGGTGCAATGTTTCATTATTAAAAGACAGATTGGTTCAAATCACACCTTTTAGAAGTCTATATAAATGAAAATATATGAAGGAAAGAATATGTCTCTACTGGTTTCATTTGAATATCAAAAGAAAGAGCAAAGTCCAAGGAAGTAAAGAGAAGATATTTACGTAACAATGGTGGAAAGGTGGAGCAAGGAAGGACTAATGTCCTTTACTAATTAAATTTTGAAGACAAGAAGTTGGTGCTTCCTAGGGTTGGTGCCATAAACAAGGGAGTTGGTGCTTCCTAGGGTTGGTTCCCTAAATGAAGGAGTTGGTGCTTCCTAGGGTTGGTTCCCTAAGACAAGGGAGTTGGTGCTTCCTAGGGTTGGTTCCCTAAAACAAGGGAGTTGGTGCTTCCTAGGGTTGAAGCCTTGAACAAAGAGATTGGTGTCTTCCAATCATCAGTGTAATTTGTATTATTGTATTGATTTTATATTCAAGTTTACTGTTGTTGATCAATTGTTGTTAATAAGTTAAAATTATTAAAAGTTTAAATAATTAACCAATACTGATTCACCCCCCCTTCTTAGTATTCACCAAGTTTCTAACAATTGGTATCAGAGCAGGTGCCTTCTGCACAGTATAACAACTAGAAGGTAGATTCTAAAGCAATGGATCAACAAGAGGGAATGTCTTCCAACAAGTCACCTATGTTCCAAGGGAATGATTCTGCATTCTAGAGTGTGAGAATGAAAAGTTATCTCATGGCCCTTGGATGTGATGTTTGGATTTTTTTTGAAAGTGGTTATACTACACCATCTACCCCACCTATTGATACTGCTGCAAAGAAGTTATGCAATGACAATTCAAGAGAATTCAATGCTATTATAGGAGAATTAACCAATCCTATATTTGTAAAGGTAATTCACTGTCAGTCAACAAAAGAGACCTGGGAAAAAATGAAGGTCATATATGAAGGAGATGACAAAGTCAATGAAGCCAAATTTCAAACCTATAGAACTTATTTTGAAAATTTGAAAATGAAGGAGGAAGAAAATATAGTTGAATATCTTCAAAGAGTTGATGAAATTTTCAATTCAATCAGAGCATTAGGAGAAGAAATCAAAGACAAACCAATTGTCCAAAAGATATTGAGATCATTACCTATGAGTTATGATGCCAAATTTATACCCTTGAAGGAAGACCAAATCTTGTAAGCTCACAATGTGGATGAACTACATGGGATCCTCACAACATATGAGATAAGGACATGACAAGAAAAACCAACAAAAGGAGAAATAACCTTCAAGGCATCAAAATCAAGGAAGAAGCGGTTACACATTATTTTTGTCATACCTATGACCATTAATGATGTAAACCTATCTGTTTCCTTCAGAGGAGTCAGTGGCCTGAGTTCCTGAAGAGAGAAGGGAGAAGAACTTTTCCTGAGAAAAGAGGTTGCATTTTCCTTTGTAAAAACCCTATAAAAATGGAAGTTCGCAGGTTGAATTATAGCTAGGGTGCGAGAATGCCTAATTCTCACAGGCTGCATCATAGCTAGGTCGTGAGGAGTTTGTAGTCTTCTCTATACATAGGGTGCGAGAATGCTTACACATGGGAAAAACGAGCATTTTCTCGAATCTTCTAGAAGGAGAAACTTCCATGGTAAGGTGGCATCCGAATGGTTTGGATCTTACTCGCTTTCATGATTTAGTGGGATCATCTTAACCTCCTCACCTTATCCTCTTCAACTTATAAAAGGAGAGGATCTCTCATGGAGAAGGGCTAAGTTGGATTTGGCTTTGAATTATTAGCTTGGTTGGAGTGTTTTTGAGTTTTGCCTTTGTCAAGATAGATTGTGAATATTATCAGATCTATGCTTTTAGAATTCTTGGGGTGGAAGTGTGTGGGGAATGAAGGACAGTTGGAAGGGACCTTACGACATCAAGGCCATGGTTATAATCTCTCTTTCACATTTAATATGATACAGTAATATGATTCTTTCCTATAAAGCTTGTTGTGTTTTATTGTATGATTCTTTGATCACATACATAGGTTTATATTGAGTTCATGCTATCACTATCACTTTGGTTGGTTGCGTTCTTTTGCAGGTTCATCATTGTATGAGTGTTGGAACGAAGCTAGGATGGCGATAGTGAGAGGAAGTGATGTTTAAACGATATGTCACTTATCCCTCTTTAGTTAGTAAATTCAATATTTAAAACTTAAGGAAAGCATCATGTTCTGGTGTGTTTTTTTCTAGATCTAGGTGGATCTAGGGAGATCAGTTAGTGTTCGCACCTACCGATTTATCCAATAACAAAATTGGCAACCGTACTGGGGAACGGATTGTTTCCTAGTTAGTCTAGTTTCCCTTGCTTTGATTTCTTAATTTATGGTCTTTGAGTCTGTGGGAGATCCATCCAGACTCTCTGGATCTGAAAGTTCACTCAAAATTTTTGTCCCTTTTACAATTTTTTCTTGATTACAAACCTTCTTGCATTATACCTCTCTATGGTCTGTGAGAATCATTGATGTTCACACCCTACTGTTCAGTTCAATGCGACCTCCTTGCACCCTGCCTATATCTATATTGCGAGAATCCCTAATTCTCGCACTGTACCCCACTACTAGGCTGCAAACTCATTTGTAAAAGTTTTGGAGTAGGTCTTCCTATCTTTTTTATGCCCAATTTTCCTTTGATCAGTTGGATTGAACTTTTGAAGCCTATATTGATCTGTTTACAGTCTTCTTGACATTCTTTGAGTTGCTTTTAGCCATCCTTGCTTTGTTTGGTTTTGAAGGATTAGTCTCTTGCTTTGAGTGTCTTTCAATTACAAAGCATGTGTTTTCTTTAGAATTGTTTAGGGAAAGATCAAATTTCTTCTGAATAGTTCGCTTTAAAAGAAAACTTTTAGTTTGGGTTTCTTTGTTTTAACAAAGTTCATTATTTCTTTTAGTGAAATTTTGAAACAAAAAGATTTAATTTCTTACTTTATATTAGATTGGGGGCATCCTTGCATTTGAAGTAGCGAAATTGCATGATTCTTGGCATTTTTTGGTCTTAAATTATGAAATTTTTTCCCTCTCATGGCCTGGGGGGGGGGCATGAATCGTGCATAGGTGTACAATACCTTTTTCTCATTTCTTGAGAATCTTGATATTGATGAGTTTAATATATTTTGGGACATTGTATATATGGGAATGATAAATGTTTTCTCCTTCTCATAGCATAGCTTTCATCGAAATGAAAAGATTGCATCTTCATCTCTTTGCATAACTTTTGAGTTGGTCAAAACACCATATTGTTCACGCCATTTTCCTATTGAGTAACAACAACCATAAAATAAAGCGCTTATAAAAACTGATTAGACATTTTGTATACTTTCTGGTAGCAAACCTACATTAGATTAGTTATAGGGCTTTGGAATAGGTGTGAAAGATAAAGTTGCAAAGTTGCAAACAAACATAGAATCTTGAGTTAGGGAGTGGTTAAATCCACTTATTACATTTTGTCTTGGGAAGCCCTTCTAACACAAGGGTCAATCACGAGGTTGCATTGAGACTGGCAAAGTTACTCACCCTGCTTTGTTGGTCTTGGTGTAGAGGTTGCGCGTATTATGGGGGTCACTTGAGAGGTATTCCCACAATGATGAGTGGAAGCCTTTCAAGTTGATTTCGGGCTAGATACGCTGCCCTTGCGCATGGATCAGACTGTCGACTGTTTCCCCAGGCATCACTGTAGTGATTGGTAACCTTAGTGGCCTATCTCTTTAGGGTCCTTACACAAGGTGACTGTGGAGGGGCAAGTCTTCACGGTACTTGGAATCAACGTTGGCAAAAATCACTTGGGCTCCTTGGAGGGTATACCCATGATTATGTGTGGGAGCTTGCACCAGGGTGTAAGTCCGTTAAGCAGATTGTCAATGTAACTTTTCCACCCGCTCTATATCAACCCCTTCTTACTTTGTTCCCGCGATGTTGGATGTCATCACCAACTAGTGTGCTCATTGTGAGAAGGTTTTGTTTGCTTTCTTGCTTACTAGATTTTTAACGTGTGCTGTTTGTTTTCCCTAGTGGACTCTAGATTGGATCTTTATTTTTATGGCATTAGTTCCTGGAATGATCAATGAAGGAACCCCTGCTCCAGGGGAACCTTTTGTTTTTCCTTCTTATGGAAACATTGGTCCTCCTCACATCGCTACTTTGAGCCTTCCAGGTCTCACTATTGGATTACCGGTATGGTTGTTTTCCACTCAGGGAATCTCGAATGCAGTTAGTGCTTTAGTCACAAGCACTTCCCCCCAAGAGCATCAACCTCATGTTGATCCTTCACCTTCTTCACCAATAAGTTCTTCTTTTCCTTCTTCACTTGCAAGGTTGCCTTCCATTTCATCTTCTTCGTCGAGTGAAAGTTTTGAAGCTAGTAACCCGGTGAATAAGAAGAAGAAGAAGAGAAAGATTAAGAAGAAGAAAGACAAGCAAGGGTCAAAACCTCCAACCACTGTCAAACATGTTGGAAAACAACCAGTTACTGTTAATCATGTTGGGAGTGTTGATGATGTCAAGATCACCCAAATAATTCGTAAGCCCAAGTAACCTTACAGGATTTGTAAGGGTAGCCATCTTCTTAAGGATTTCCCTGGTCTACCCAAGGTTATAGAAGTATGGTCTACAGACCCTGACCAACCCATATCGTCAACCTCTGAACAACATGCTGATGACCTCCTGTCAACTAGTCACGATACCGTTGGGAACAAGAAAAGTAGAGTCAAGTTCCCATGTATGTTATGCAAAGGGAGTCATCTAACTCACCTTTTCCCTCATATGGACAAAGCCTCGAAATTACTGGAAGACATGATTGTTTCACAACCTCAACTTCTAGTTGCTTATTGTAAGTTTTCTCTCAACCCCCCTGTTGATCACTCTGGACCTGTCATCGATCAATCCGATTGATCATGTCGTCAATCTGGTCACATCCTTAATTGAACCAGTTTAAAAAGTTGTTGATCCGATACCCTCATCGGTCGATCCCACTCTCCCTTTAGAGAGTGTTAACAAAGTGGTTGATCCGATCCCATCGTCGGTTGATCCCACTCTCCTGTTAGAGAGTGAAACCCAAGCAGTCGATCCATTTCCACCTGTCAACCCCATTCTTCCCTTGGAGAATGAAACCCAAGTGGTTGATCTGATCTCTCCATCGGTCGATCCTACTCTCCCACTAGAGATTAAACCCAATACTGCCCATGTTTTTCTCGTTGATACAGAATCTACCATGTCAAGGGATATTCCTCCTTCTCCCGTGGAACCCCCTCCAAGTTATGAGGCCATCCATTTTGATTGGGGTGTGCTAACTGGACCTCGTCTTCCCTTTCACATTCCTTTCCAAATTACAGTACAGGTTTGTGGTCAAGACATTCCTCAGACACTGATAGATGAAGGTGCATCTGTTAGTATTTTGTCCTCTTTTGCTTGGCAATCTTTGGGTTTTCCTCCACTTGCGTCGGTTACACAGAATCTGTTAGCTTTTAACAGAAGAACTAGTCAACCTTTAGGGATCCTTCCTTAGTTTCCTGTAACTTTGGGAGGGAAAACTGTCTTTATTGATGTCATGGTCATCCAAGACCCCTTGGATTTTTCTTTACTGCTTGGGAGAGATTATGTCTATGCTATGAAAGCTATTGTGTTTACTCTTTTTTGTGTGATATCTTTCCCTCACGATGGATGAGTTGTGACTATTGATCAACTTTCATTCATTGACCCTGATTGGATTGCCTCCCTAAATGGTTCTTATTTGCAGACGATATCACCCCTGCCACATGTTAATTATGTGGCATCGTCTCCCATGACTTCAAATTTCAATGATTTAGATCCAGTAGTTGACATGGTGATCTCTTCAATAGGGCTATTGGAGCTTGATCTCCTTACCCCTGTCAAGACCCTTGACATGTGTTCCTTCCATAGAATTTTTCTTCCATCCAGTGAAGATCTCTTGGAAGCCATGATCGAGTTTTGTCCCTTGACATGGTTTCCTTCCAAAGCATTATCCTCTTGGAAGCCATGATCAAGAAGAAGCCACGTGCATATTTTTTCCTCTCTGTAGCAAGCTTGTTAAAAAATGAAACAGAGGTCTTGAGCATAGTTTACTTCTCTGTAGCAAGCTCGTTAAAAAATGAAAGAAAAATCTGGGGATTGAACCCAGAGACGAGGATATTTTTTGCGTCTTTGAGGAAACCTTGTTAAAAAATGAAACAAAGGTCTTTGAGCATGATTTTCTGATTTCAAGCTCATTTAAAAATGAAATGAGCCTCAAGCATGATTTTCTAATTCCAAGCTCGTTAAAAAAAATTGAAATAGTTTTCCCCCTCTCTATTCGAGTCAAGTCCCTCGTCTAGTATTTGAAGCTTCATTTCATTCGCCTTTGCAGTTGGATGAAACAAAGATTGGGGGGCATTTGCTTTTAGCCTCTAGACTTCATGTTGAATTTAGAATCACTAGCTTATTAAGCTGGAGGCTAAGTACCAACCATCGTTGTGTTATGTGTTTAGAAGTCCAAGCATAGTTTTCTATGGTTCAAGCTTGTGTAAAAATGAAACCACTTACCTCAAGCATAGTTTCCTCTAGTTCAAACTTGCGTAAAAATGAAACCAGGTCCAAGCATAGTTTTGTTTTGTTTTAAAGCTTGCGTAAAAATGAAAACAATCCTGAGCTTAGTCTTTGTTCTTTCTCATGCTCGTAAATACAAGAGAAAAAGTTACCGAGCTTAGTCTTTGTTCTTTATCATGCTTGTAATTCAATGAGAATGTAACCGAGTATACTTTTATCACTTTTTCAGATTTGTAAAGGTTATACGAAAAATCAACCCATGGAGTTTCCTTTAAGCTCTTTTTAGACTCTCTAAACATGAAAAGATTGTCGAGTGACCTTGTTCTCTTCATGCTCGTTACAGTATTTGAAGAAAATGTATGTTGAGTGATAGTTTATCTCTTTTTTAGTCTCATCAAACTACTTTACGAAAAATGAATTGAGAGAGTTCTCTTTAAGTGTTTTTTAGACTCTCAAAATATGAAAAACCCCCAAGTTTTCTATATTTGGACTCATTAAAACAAACATCGAAAGGCCCATATGGGACCAAACCAATCCTTCTTAGGGTTCCTTAAACATACTCCGAGGGACTCGTCTGAAGGATGAGCTTACATTTACAAGCATATGTTATCCTCCTCAAGCTTGTGTAAAAATAAAGAGGTACTCGCCAGAAATGGTGGGGGGAAAATTGGGAAAGAAATGTGTCTAAACCTGTATTCCATGGAAGTGTCACTTTTGAACATGACACCCTTTCACTGGCTTTGTGTCTAGGTTGGAAAATCTGCTCGTCTCTTGATCATACACCTTATAAGATTACAAATTGGTCTATGATCCCTGTTGTTGAGTCAGTATTTCCCTGGACAGTTGTCGTGTCGTCAATATGTTCAAAGAGATGTTCAACCCAGAAAGACTTCAATTGCGTCAACCATTTATACATTCCTTAAGCCTTCTATTGTGTCGGTCATCCCTGAGTCAGTACTAAATCACTTGCTACTCTGATCTACCTCAAATATTTTTACCCGTTTTGTGTCATTGATGGGGGATACATTAAGGCCCTCCTGTGACGAGTCTTTTCCTGTCGACTTCAACTCATTATCCAGGCATCAAACTTAGAAACTAATTGGTCCCTTGGAACTTGCATGCCTCAATGGTAGGTTTCCTCTCTTTTGACAGTGGTTTTTCATTATTGACCCTTGATCGAGAGATTCCGTTGAATGTTTGACTTCAACTCATTAATTCACATTTGTTGGATTGTACTAGTGTAGCTTGGGATTCATTGACATTAATGGTGATTTCCCTCACACTTTTTAACGATTCTCATCATTGACCAGTAATCAAGTGGTTTCTACCATGTTCGACTCAACCACATGTATTTGCATGGTTAGATTCGTACTATAGAGTGGTGGATATGAAGACCCTGGATCTTTTCTGTCAGATTCAGGTTGCGTTGGAGTATATTCAGATTGTATTGGTGCATATATCCATAGTGTATGTCTGGTGGCTATGTTTAAATTTGAGTCTTTAACACATAGATCAACAGTGTATTTTTGGTGGCTATGTTCATATTTGAGTCATATTGGCATGGATCCATAGTGTATGTTTGGTGGCCATGACCTGTCTTACTTAACATGGATCTTTGCATGTCAGCATTTATGCTTTGAGTCATTTGTATTCTGAGTATGGGAATGCCTACCTTAGTGATGATATATTATTGTATTGTATTTCCTTGTTTGTTGGCAGGTTTCCAACCGACTGTTCCTTGTTCCCTACACACACTCGACAAAGTGTTTCATCTATCACTTTGCTCTAACTTCATAATTTGGGGGGCTCTCTATTACACATTATTTTCATCATCCCTATGACCGTTAATGATGTAAACCTATATGTTTCCTTCAGAGGGGTCAGTGGCTTGAGTTCTTGAAGAGAGAAGGGAGAAGAACTTTTCTTGAGAAAAGAGGTTGCATTTTCCTTTGTAAAAACCCTATAAAAAGGGAAATTCACAGATTGCATAATAGATAGGGTGCGAGAATGCCTGATTCTCATAGGCTGCATCATATCTAGGTCACGAGGAGTTTGCAGTCTTCTCTATAGGCAAGGTGTGAGAATGCTTACACGTGGGAAAAACGAGCGTTTTCTTGAATCTTCTAGAAGGAGAAACTTCCATGGTGAGGATACATCCGAATGGTTTGGATCTTACTCACTTTCATGATTTAGTGGGATCATCCTAACCTCCTCACCTTATCCTCTTCAGCTTATAAAATGAGAGGATCTCTCATGGAGAAGGGCTAAGCTGGATTTGGCTTGGAATTATTAGCTTGGTTGGAGTGTCTTTGAGTTTTGCCTTTGTCAAGATAGATTGTGAATATTATCAGATCTATGCTTTTAGAATTCTTGGGGTGGAAGTGTGTGGGGAACAAAGGACAGTTGGAAGGGACCTTACGACATCAAGGCCATGGTTGTAATCTCTCTTTCACATTTAATATGATACAATAATATGATTCTTTCCTATAAAGCTTGTTGTGTTTTATTGTATGATTCCTTGATCACATACATATGTTTATATTGAGTTAATTCTATCACTATCACTATCACTTTCGTTGGTTGCATTCTTTTGCAGGTTCATCATTGTATGAGTGTTGGAATGGAGCTAGTATGGTGATAGCGAGAGGAAGCGACATTTAAACGGTATGTCACCTATCCCTCTTTAGTTAGTAAATTCAATATTTAAAACTTAAGGAAAGCATCATGTTCTGGTGTGTTTTTTTCTAGATCTAGATGGATCTAGGGAGATCAGTTAGTGTCTGCACCTACTGATTTATCCAATAATAGAATCAGGTACCTAATGAAAATTTATTAGAGATATCTAATGAAGAAGTATCTAACTTTATGAAGAAACTCAAGAAAGGGATTGATAAATAGAAGGGGAAGTTTTCTATGATATGCTTCAACTGTGTCAAAGTTGGACACTTTGTTAACAAATGTCCATATCCCAAGCAGGAGAATAGAAATGATGAAGAATTTTAGAATCATAAAGAACATAAGAAGGGTAAAACAAAGAACAAAAAGTAATACTACAAATAGAATAAGAATCTCTACACCAAAGAGGACAAAAAGAAATACTACAAATAGAATAAGAATCTCTAACATATATCGGTATATATTCCTTGGATATAGTTATTCCTACAATAATTTTGGACACAAAGTTGTACATTGTAAAGCATATAGAAGGCACAATCCAAAAAATGTCCAAAGAAGTCAGAAGTTCAATACATAGAAAATAAACTATAATTCGTTCTCTCCATTACAAGATTACAATATGGAATGCCTCAAATGTAATAACTATGGACATGAAGCCAGTGGATGTGGATTGTCAAAGTATGTCAAAGAGATAAATATTCCCAACAATAAAAAAGTATAGAATAAAAAGCAAGTAGAGAAAACAGATTGTAAAGTAGCCCTGTATGCCAAAAACAAAGGATGTCAGTGGTATATATACATTGGATTTTCTAAACACATGACTGGTGATCAAAGAAAATTTCTCAAGTTAACGAAGAAAGAAAAAGGAAAAGTCACCTTTGGAGATAATGTGTCAGCCAAGATACTTGGAAGATGCATTGTTAGACTAGGGAATAACAACGCCAAAGTAGAAAATGTACTTTTAGTAGAAATGTTAAGCCTAATCTACTAAGTGTAAGTCAAATGTGTGATCAAGGTCACATACTTACCTTTGATTCTCATAAATGTGAGATCATGAGAGAAGATACAAGGAAGCTAGTGGCAGTTGCACCAAGAACATCCAACAATGTGTACATTCTTGACCTGGAAGGAGAAGAAAAATGTTGTTTAGGTCAATAAGATGAAAGTTAGCTATGTCATAGAAGGTTGGGACATATAAGATTTGACAACTTAATAAAATCCAATAAGAAGGAGGCAGTAAGGAATCTGCCAAATATTATAAAGCATTCAAATCCTATTTGTAAACATTGTCAAATAGGGAAGCAGACAAAAGTTAGGTTCAAGTCAAAAGAGCATTCTTCATAAAGACCCTTGAAGCTTGTTCACACTAGCCTATGTGGTCCTACTAGAACTAAAAGCATACATGGAGAGCATTAATTTATGGTGGTCATTGATGACTACATAAAAATGACATGGGTATACTTTCTAAAGGATAAATTAGAAGCCTTTAAAAAAATTAAGGCATACAAAGCCTTTGTAGAACATGAAACAGATCTCAAAATTAAATTTCTAAGATTAGACAATGGAGGAGAATTCACCTCTAAAGAGTTCATTAAGATTTGCAAAGATCATAGAATCAAAAGACAATTTTAAGCTCCTAGGACTCCTGAACAAAATGAAGTGGTTGAAAGGAAGAGTAGAACTATCCAAGAAGCTACAAGAACTACGCTGAATGAAGCCAAACTTCTAGATAAGTTTTGGAGATATGCAATATACACAACATTTCACATACTCAATCGAGCACAATTGAGATCTAACCATGAAAAAACACCTTATGAAATATGGTTTGGTAGGCCAACACCAATGAAACACTTAAGAGTCTTTGGAAGTAAGTGTTACATAAAAAATGATGAGGATAATCTAGGGAAATTTGACCCAAGATCAGACGAAGGCATATAGATGTTATAACATAAGACTACATAAAATGGTGGAAAGTTCCAATGTAAAGATAAATGATATAAAGTTAAGACAAGTCATACCTCAGAACATATCAACATATGATGATAAAAGTGATGAAGAATATCATAATGAATAAGTTGATGAAGAATCTAAAAAAAATGAACCCCACACTGAGGATGAAGATGTCGAAAAAACACCCTTACCAAAAGCCCCATAAAAAAGGGTTCAAAAGAATCATCGTCAAAGTTAAATTATTAGAGATAAAAATGAAGGAGTGGAAACAAGAAGGAAACTTACATTTGACTTAGAACAAGAAATGTTATCCTTGATAGAACCTAAGTCATTAAAGAAGCCAACAAAAGTGAAGATTGGATAAAAGCAATGGATGAAGAACTAGACTTCGGAACTAGTTCCAGGACCCAAGGACAAGAATGTGGTAGGAACTAAGTGGAAATTCAAGAACAAACTCAATGAAAATGGGTAGATCATAAATAACAAAGTCAAATTAGTATGCAAGAGATATGCCCAAGTGGAAGGTATTGATTTTGAAGTGAATTTTTCTCCAGTAGCAAGACTTGAGGCCATCAAAATGTTCCTACCATTTGCATGCTTAAAAAATTTCAAAATCTATCAGATGGATGTCAAGTCAACATTCCTTAATTGAACACTAGAAGAAGAAGTCTATGTTGAGCAACCATAAGGATTAATGTTAACAGAAAATCAATACTATGTGTGTGTTATCACTTAAATTTCGTCCGTACACGGCGACAAGAAATCCGCATCGTCAAAACAGGAATGAAGCTATTCATGGCACTGAATCACATTCACAGCATTGCAAAAGGGTCAAAAACTATATAAAGTGACCAAAAATTGAAGGGAGCTTTACAGAATCTGGGTGCACGCACATATGCACGTAACAGCAATGTACAATGCGCGCATACGCGCACGACGTGCAACTGTTGGGCGAAAAACCCATGCACCTGCTAAACGGTGCATTTATTGAAATTGGTCGGCCTCCCAACCACTAATGGATCAACTCCCAAGTCGATTTGACATCAAATCTGAGCTGAATCCGCATGGTAGGCTGGTCAAAGACCTAATTGAGCCCTAAAGAGCCCCTTTTCACACCTCAAAAGGGTTACATAATCACCCAATGTCATGCTATAAAAAGCCATGAAGAACCATCATTTTCTCAAGGAATTTCATGTATTGTTATGCTGCTAAGATTGTTAAGGACTCACTCTTTGACAATAAAACATAGGCATAATTTCATAGAGCCATTCACCTCTCCATTGAGTGAATGTGCTTGGAGTTATTTCACCATCATTCTCATTTTTCTCATTGTAAGGAGAGCAAGTTTGTGAGGGCCTCAAGAGCCTTCCTTTGGAGGAAGAAGGAACCACAGTTCCCTTTCTTCATTGTGATTTGGATTTCATCAATAGACCAGCTCAAAACATTGGTGATATTGGTCGTGTTTTGTTGATTATTTCATTTAACATATGCTCATAGTTTTAGTTTGTTTTAGTTTAATTCTTGTTTATAATTTTGTTTTTGTTTCTCTAACCCTTTACTCTACAGATGTCATGCCTAGCATGACCCAACTGGGCATGTAAGCACTCTTTATTTGCTCACCAAGTGACGAATTGGGTGCAAATAGATTGGCGACTATTTTGATGTATGTTAGCTTTTGATATATCAGTTCATATGTATGATGTATAGACACTGATACGATCTATTGTTTTTTTCTTTGTGTATGTGCATATTTGGCACCTCGCGGGCGTGAGGTGGAGTTGTATAGAGCGTCGGTTCAGTGAGAGCCGGAGAGACCTCCACATGGAGAGAGGCGGCGACGAGATGAGGCTGCTGGGCGACCTGCAGAGCCCGAGAGATCAGTGAGGAGGCGCCAGTATGATGACCCTGGTGCGGGGCCATCACATGCTCCTCCAGCGGTAGCCGGAGTAGATTTGGATGATATACGCTGTCGTCTTGAGACGGTGTTGTAGGACATGCCTGAGGGCATGTGGATCCGTATCCAGGACGAGGGGTTTCTGGAACAGTGCATAGGGTTACCGCCACCATGGCGAGGCATAGTGCGGCGAGCAGCTGTGCTCGCTGCGATGACAAGTAGACGCCTACCACCGGGGAAGGAGGGTCCTGTAGGTGTTCCACCACCACCACCTGGGGCAGGTGGGGGTGGGCCACCACCTCCTCCTAAGGGAGGAGCAACTGGGGGTGCGATAGAGGCACCCTGATGTATGTATGTACTTTGTATACCTTTTTGATAGGCTGGTGAGCCAATTTTTGTACTGAGATGTGGCACTGGCCTGTGGGCCGAT
>JZKD02S1810918.1:341137-368498 GCA_000966675.3 Picea glauca
ATGATGGTGAATATTGTATTCTGAGAGAGGAGACTATGAGAGAAAGAAGAGGAAGTTACAACGAGTTTTGTTGTAGGTTGTATCCCTTCATTTGCTGGATAATAATAAAGGAAGGCCTGGCAATTTCTCTGGTGGATGTAGCCCACATTGGTTGAACCACGTAAATTTGTGTCTCTCTTGTATTGTGTGCCTTCTGTGTTTTGTTTCTGCATTTGTTTTATTTTATTTCTCCGTGGTCCTATTTTTCTAACAAAAACGAGCACAATCCTTCATATTCTAGCAGGTTATGGGCCCACACCTCCTTCATTTAGTCTAAACGTTGGAAGGAAGCATAGTTTCTAGGATATTGATCTCACTGAGGAACTGCCTCTAGGGTTACTAGCAGAAGCATCTTCCAAGACACTGTCGCTATGGTTACTATCAGGAGCAGTTGTAGAAACCCTAAATATCAGATCCGACACCTTGTGATGGAGCATCTCACTCAAAGAAATGATATTCAGATGCACCCTAACGCAATGCACCTCTTGGTTCTCTCAGAAGACAGAAATGACGAAGTTGAAGTTTTGGATCAAGGCATGACCAGTTACCATTCAACTGAAGACATGAGTAAAACAAACAGTATTTTACACTACTCAACACTCACTGGAATGATTGAAGATGACATGTGGATAATCGATAGCGGAGATTCTAGGCACATGACGGGATATCAAGCCAGACTCTCAAATCTAAATGAGAATAATCCCTCGTACAAGGTAGAGCTTGGAGACAAAACCACTTATCCCGTGGAAGGATTTGGACAAGCCTCCATCAAAATGAAAATAGGTAACTATGTTCACTTAAGCAATGTTTTATATGTACCTGGTTTAGAAAATAATTTTGTATCCATATCCCGCCTATAAGACAAAGGAAACATAATAGCTTTCATATATGGAAAAGTATTATCTTGGCATAAAGACTCCAACATAGAGAATGCTAGGGTTATTGGAAGTCGTGAAGGAAATCTATATAGACTACTAGAACAAAATGAAGAAGCTCTCGTACATGATGAAGTCAATCCCAATGAGCTTTGGCACAGAAGGTTTGCTCACATTGACTATCAAGCATTACCTTTTCTCAAAAGAATGGTTTAAGGAATACCATAATTGTAGTCTACACATGAAGGAATCTACAAAGGATGTGCTCTTGGGAAGAATATCAAGAAACCATTCCCAAGCAACAATAACAGATCTAAGGAGATTCTAGATCTGATACACTCAGATGTTTGTGGTCCGATGCTAGTCAAATCTCTAGGAGGATCTTCTTACTACGTAATCTTCATAGATGACTATTCAAGAAAGACTTGGTTATAACTACTAAAGACAAAAGACGAAGTATTCAACAAGTTTCAAGAGTTCAAAGCAGAGATAGAAAACCTCATGAATAAGAAGATCAAGACACTAAGAACAAATAATGGTGGAGACTACACATCAAAGGAATTTGTTGCATTTTGCAAATCGGTAGGGATTAGGAGGGAGATGACTGTTCCTCATAACCCTCAACAAAATGGTGTAGAAGAAAGAAAGAACATATCTATTGAAGAAACCGTAAAATCCTTACTAAATTATCAAGGTCTATACATGTTCTTATGGGGAGAAGCAACAATGATAGCAATATATGTGCAAAACATAAGTCCTCATCATATATTGAAGGACATGACACTAGAAGAAGCCTTCTCATGTAAGAAACCTAATGTGGAAAACCTAAGAATATTTGGATGCCTTGTTTACTCTCACATTCCCAAGGACAAAAGGAATAAACTAGAACCCTCACGAAAGAAGGGGATATTCGTAGGATACAACGATTCATCCAAAGCCTATAGAATATATATTCTAGAACAACACAAGATCAAAGTCAACAGAGATGTAATATTCAATGAAAACATGGCCTTCAAGAAATCCATAGAAGAAACTATTGAAGAAGAAGAGATTGAAGAACCTAATGAAGAAAACACAGAAAATGAAAATGACGAAAAGGAACAATTTGATCATCCTATGGAGCCATGTGAAAACATTGATTCAGATATCGTACCCAAGACCAAGAAATGACCAAATTGTCTTGAAGATACCTTACAATATGCAGAAAGACTCAAGGTTCCATAAGGAACATTCAGAAAGAGTAAAATACCTAAAATATTCTCAAGTTATGCAACATACATGAAGAAGATTCTATATGAAGAACCTACCACAGTTGAAGAAGAAGTTCAAAAGGGACAATGGAAAGAAGATATGATGAACATCAATCCATTATGAAGAATGAAGTATGGGAAATCGTACCGAGACCTAAAGAGAAATCACTGGTAACTTCAAAATGGGTATATAATATCAAACATGCAGCATATAGAAGCGTGGATAAATACAAAGAAATATTCGTAGATAGAGGGTTATCCTAGAAGGAGGGAGAAGATTATGACAAAACCTTTGCTCCGGTGGCTAGATATACTTCTATCAAAGCTATTATATCTCTTGCCGCTTCTATGGGATGGAACTTACGTCAGATGGATGTAAAGACAACTTTCCTCAATGGAGCAATTGAATAAGAAGTATATATTGAACAACCCCAAGGATTTGAGGTACATTCCAGAGACACTCATGTTTGCAGATTGAAGAAATCCCTATATGGACTCAAGAAAGCTCCAAGATCTTGGTATGCCAGAATGGGAAACTATTTAACAAGATGTGGTTTCTCCAAGAGTCATGCAGATCCCAACCTCTATTACAAAGTCGTGGACAATGCACCTATAATTATACTACTATATGTTGATGATCTATTCATAACATGTGAAGAGTCTCTCATCATCCAGTGCAAGAAGGAAATAGCTTCTGAATTTGATATGAAAGATCTAGGTCTCATGCATTACTACTTGGGACTAGAAGTATGGAAGAAGCATGGTGAAGTATTCCTTGGACAAGGAAAGTACGCAATAAAGATCCTTTAGAAGTTTGGAATGATGGGTTGTAAGTCCATGGACACTCCGATGAATATGGATATAAGAAAAGTAAAGGATCTAGATTCTGATCTAGTAGATCCATCTCTATATCGAGAACTAATTGGGTCATTGATGTATTTGGTAAATACTCGACCAAACATTTTTTTTCCATGACTACACTAAGCCAATTCCAAGTGGAACCGAGACATGAACATTGGATAGCTGCAAAACACGTTTTAATATATATTCGTGGAACAATAAACTATGGCTTGAGATATACTGCATCCAACGATATACAACTTCATGGATTCACAGACTCAGATTGGGCAGGAAGTGCAGAAGATATAAAGAGCACTTCAGGCATGTGTTTCAGCTTGGTCTCTGCTATGATATCTTGGGGTATTAGGAAACAGAAGTCTGTCACACTCAGCACAACAAAAGCATAGTATATGGAAGCATGTGAAGCATGCACAAAAGCAATATGCTTAAGGAAGTTAATCACTGATTTATTTGATCAGATTTCATAATCGACCATAAGATATTGTGATAATCAGAGTTGTATAAGATTATCAGAACATCCCATGTTTCATGAAAGGTCGAAATACATTAAGATCAAATACTACTTTATTAGAGATAAAGTACAAGAAGGAGAGTTAAATCTCGAGTATATCCCCACTGATGAGCAGACAACACATATCCTGACAAAACCTCTATCCAGAATAAAGTTTGCATATTTCCGAGAGAAGATGGGGATCATGGAAATAACTCCCTTAGTTGAAAGGGAAGAAATGACTCTCCAGTTTGGGAGAGAGCACTGAAAATATTATTGAAGAAATTTATTTTCGATATTGAAAAATAGCCCAGTTGGGTAGATTCTTTCCTATTCGGAAAGTGGATTGAGATTTCTAACGAACATCGATTTCCCATTGTGGTTAACATGGGAAATGGTCCAGATTGTTGATGTATCATAGACAACAACTTCCCATTGTGGTTAACATGGGAAGTGGTCTAGGGTAGTCTCTCTTCTTGAGGGTTACTCAAGAAGACTGGCCCACCTCGTCGGACAACTATTTCTCATTGTGGTTAACATGAGGAATGGTCCATTTTCGAGGTTGATATAGGACCATATTTTCCTCTTGTGGTTAATAGAGGAAATGGTCCGAACAATCATTCCTTAGGGTTTATACATTCTCCCCAGGGTGCACTTTGATTAGTGTAGGAAGAATGGCCCAGGGTGGGGAATGGTCCAGGCTCGACAATTAGGGACAAACATTCCTTAGGGTTTATACATTCTCTCCAGGGTGCACTTTGATTAATGTAGGAAGAATGGCCCAAGGTGAGGAATGGTCCAAGATCAGAAATTAGAAACAATTATTCTTCCTTGTTTTACAAGAATAGGGTAGATATCCCATTGTTGATGTTCTATACTGAGGGCATATATTCTTTTAGATCTCACAGACGTGAGTGAAAGATTGGCCCAGATGGTTCAATTTATTTTTAACAATATTTTCTATGCAGGTTGTCATTAGATGATTGTTATGGAGATTTCCTGTCTCCAGACAGTGGAGATATACTACTGTGGTGGATAAGTTCCACTGATTGTGACTATGTGTCACAGTTTGAGTAGTTGTGTACTACCATGGTTAGACACTTTTTTGTTCTATCAGTTGATATTGTACCAGTTGTCATAGGATATTATCCAGTTGGATAATAATGATGGTGCTCATGATACTACCAATTGAATGGTCTGTTTGTGCTCAAGACCATACCTCCCTAGCTAGGAGGGAGTATTGATATTATGGTAGCTTCGGGAGGTATGAACCTCTATTGTGACCTTTGACAAGATCAAAATGTTCTGGAAGGAAGAAAAGAAATGAAGGAAACCCTAGACAAGATGTCAGCTGCAGAAATATAATTAATATGAATTAATTAGTACCCAGAAGGAGAAGTCGGCCCCAGTAAGTCTACCAGAACCACTATAAATATAGGGTGCCAGTCTCTCATTTGAAACACTTCTCAGCAGTTGCAGAGAGCCAGTTCTGTGTAGTGCAGTTGCAGTCTTGTGCACAAGTCCCGAGGAAGGTACTGCTCCAAATTTTGGGTGGGACTATTTGATCAACTTGGTTACTTCTTGCTTGGTGCATTAGCCTCTCTTAGGTATTAGATTGCTACCAGGATTCTCTTCTCTGTCAAGGTCAAGGTTCTCGGAGGGTGGCTTCAGCCTATGGTTGGGTGACAAGAGTATTATAAATGGTAAAACGAGCATAATCCTTCATATTCTAACATTGGGATTCCCCAAATTTCTTAAGGAGCTGTCCCATTTTAGTCAGTTCCTTCTGCAGTTTATCCTTGTGGTGCATGGCATGATCAAAATATTCTACGAGGTAGTCTTGGACCATTAAGGCAATCATCTCTCCATCATCCTCCGTGATTGTGTAGTTTGGTGGTGGTCATTGTGCCTTCATTTTCTTGCACGCACCTACATCCTGTACTACTGGTTTCTTAGCTCCCCCTAGTTCCTGTGTGATGGGTGTTGGGCATCAGAAATGTCACATTTATATCCTCTTTTTCCTTCACTATTCCTTACATTTCATCATCCCATTAGCCTTCCATCATACCATTTCCATAAATAGATTTGGGTTTCACCTTATTATTTTCCACTTTATTCATTTTAGTATTATAAGTGAATTTGTGATTAAATATTAGAAAAATAACATATTTTCATTACATATCAAGGTTGGATGAGTTTGATGATATGTGAAGGCATATGTGAAGATTTCAACAAAGTCAAATATTACCACCTAGCTTGAAATTCGAATTTCATCTTCAAGCTTTGAAGATTTGAAGAATATTTGGGACAATCATTCAAGCATATTGAAAGGAGAAGATCATGGAATATTTGGATGGAATATCCTATCTAAGATATGTGAGAGATCTGTGGAGGATTTGAAGGGATCATATCTTATAATAATGAGAAAGTAGTTGAGAATGGTTGAGAGAATAGTGGATATGTAATTATGACACTCTTCAAGACTCTCATGTATATAAGAGAGTGTTCTCTCTTCATGAGGATCATCATATCATTCATAATTGGGGGATTAGCTTGGGGAGTTAGAGATCATGTAATTCATAATTTGGTCTTGTAATTAGGAGAAGGGGATTCTTATCTTTGTTATTCTTTCATTCTTTGTCATTTGATTCTTGTAATATAATTTGAGATTGATATATTGTGTGAGCTCACATATTTCTTTTGTCATTCAACTCTTCACATGTTGTATTGTTTCCTAGATTAATTTCCTGCTTTCCAGATTAGTCTTTCAATGCTTTACTAGATTAATTTCATTTAAGCAATTTAGATTAGATTAGTTCTAATTCAGTCCTGCATATATAGTGTGTGTTCTTCGTAAGCCTACAAACCTCGGATTGACAAATTAAATAGTTGGGAAAGTACTACAACAGAATTAAACGACAATATTTCTGCCTGACAATGGGGTTCGATGCATTTTCTTGTGCTCCCTCAACTGGTTTCCTATGTCCATTGGTCGGATGGGTGGTTTATGTCCTCCCCTTCCAGGTCCTTGGCTGCTTTGAGCCACCGTCTGCCTGAGTTGACTTAGGTTGGCCCGTTCTTCATCTCTTGGGTACTAGGATTTATGGAGGCTCTGTCTCCTCCTGTGCAATGCCTCCTTCTGCTATTTGTCCCTATACTAATCTGGGTATGGTTGGAATTCTCCATTCATCAAGCCATTCGTTGATGATCATGTCAATATCACCCTCAGTGATGCAGTAGCACATATGTAGCCACTGTTTATCCAGGTCCTGCCTTGATTGTATCCACATGGCTTGTCGCCTAGCCCGGAAATTAGTGATGTCCCCGTATTGTGTGATAGACTCTAGTGTTAATATCCATGCTCAACTGATGGATTCCTACATCTCCTATAGGTAAGATTCAAATACAACTCCATTCTCCCTCTTATGCTTGGCTAATGGCCTGGATCTTAGGACACGATATATTTCTCCTTCTGGCTGTGGTGTGGTAGCAAAAACAACACGTTTTGGTTCTTGCCATCCCATGAAAATTATGAGAGTGATCAGCCATGAGTAATGAAATTCCATACCTGTGTCCTACGCGTCTTTGCAGTCTACTTGGAACAATTTTGATAGGTATGACGCCCAACTCATGAAGGTGCCTTCTGCGCACTGAGCTGCAACAACAATGACTCTTGCCGATACTTCGTCTTTGCAGGATTTTCATAGCAATTTGCAGGCTAAGATTTTTACGCCCAATTGTGTCGCGACATCATTGATCCATTTAATTATAATGCCTCTTGTTCCCCTTTCAGTTCCATATTTATTCTTCACCTCTTCTGCCAATGTTTTTTCCTTGGACTTATCGTCCAGAATTAGCGTGAGATCCATACCCCCGATGGGTAGGCCTATTATCTGTGTGATAATTTTGACAGTTATGGGGACAGGTTTGTCTATCCATATATCCCCTCCATGTGTAACTGCTAATAGTTTCTTGACGCATGCCATCGCATATTGGCCTCTGCCAAAGTGTGGTATCTTCAACAACCCTAGAATTACTATTCTGCTAGTCTAGTGGCCCACTGGTGTGACTGAGTGATGGTTTCTCCGAGTTGGTTCATGACTATTTTCTACATATAGACCTGTGGTGCAAGCTATGGATATTTGGTGTCATTTGATACATCATGGTCAAAATACTTCATCTTCCCAACGAGACCTAATAGATGTGGGTCCACCTGTACTCCTTATGGTATGCAAGGTAGCACAATAATTGCAACCGGTTTCTTTCGAGGTGAGATCAGTATATGAATTCGGTCCTCCTGCTGCAATGGTTGGCTTGAGGTTCCAACAGCTTTTGGTTGGTCCTTCACCATCCATTATGCCCAAGCCATGGCCATTTCACCCATCGGCTTAACCGAAGAAAAATATGTGATGGGTATTTGTGGAATGTCTGGTTGCACTACTGCGTCCGGGTTTTGTGCGCTTCTATTGGCTTCTATGGCTACTTTGGCATTTTCTGGTGGTATTTCTTGGTGGGTTTCTTTTTCTTTGTTCTGAGGCTCATACGTTGCTACTGGTGTATCCTGTTCCATGGCCTTTGTTTGTGGTTGCAGAACATCCTCCAGTATTTGTGTGGACTCTACTGGGATTTCCTCTGGTGACGGGATTTCATCAATATCGATGATCTCTGGTGGCTACTGTTCACTTTCTTCCAGTGTTCCTCACGAACTCGTCTAAGCCCTAGTTGATCTGAATGTCTGGCCTAGTTATGCAAGCTTCGGTTGTGCCATAATGGTGTCTGTCGAATGTTTTTTGAGTTCGAATGGCTTTGGTGAGCTCTGTGGTTTTTCATTGTTCATTCTAGTTGTTGTTGCTCTTTTTCTTTTCTACTTTCATGAATAGACTAACTGCTTCTGTGCTCATGTGTTGTATGGGATCATCATGAAGCTTGTCAAGGACACTTCCTCCATCATGCGATTAATTCACCATAACTATAGGTTCAATGCATCTGCGGCGGTTTCGTACTTGCCATTATGCCTGCTTTGTCATCTCCAGTTGGCACATTTAGTGTGACATCCCATCTTTCCTTGCCTTGTTTTAACTCTGCTTCTTGCTGTCTTGTTAGCCTACTTTTTCTGTTTTTCCCACTTGTTTCCCTTTTCAATATAGCCATTATATTTTTCCTCCCTAGCTTCGTGTTTCATATGCGGCTTTTCCATCATGCTGTGTTCTATTTTCATCTATTTTTTTTTTTTTATAGTGCGGTGGGTGGTCGACTGTCCTTATATAGCTTTAGATGGATCCCGTTGATTATTCCTCTGAGATATGCGCCTGCTAGATCTCTTAACTGTCTATCTATGACAACTTTTACCTCATATGGTACTAGTCAATGCATTCTGAGCTTTCCTGGATGCTGCAACGATTTACTGTCGTAGAGTAATACTAGATCTCCTTCCTTGAACGTCTTCCTCTTGATGTGGCTGTCGTGCCAAGCTTTGTCTCTTGCTTTCTATACTTGTTGATGGAATCCTTCCAGGATTTGGTCTTCCTCCATTGACAGTAACTGACTCGGTATTTCTTTTACTGTGCCTCATTCTGTCATTTGCGTAATAGTTGCTACACGTAGGTTGGGTATTGAGAATTCTAGGGGTACTACTGCTTCTTGACCATAGACTAGTTTGAATGGTGTGTGGCCAGTCAAATTTTTACATGTGGTTCTATACGCCCATAGTACTATTGGTACCTTGAGATCCCAATCGTCCCTATTGACATTGCATATCTTTGTCAAGGTGTTTTCTAGAATTTTGTTAAAGGCTTCTATCGTGCCATTTACCTGTGGATGATATGGTGTGCTTTTTTTGTGATGAACTTAAAACGCTTCCAGCATCGCTTGGATGGTGTTGTTTATGAAGTGCATTCCTTCATTGCTCATCAAAATTCTTGGGCACCCAAATCTAGTAATTACCTGGCTTGTTGACTAGGTATTTCAGGGTTGAGTGATCTGTAAACATATTAAAGTGTTTCCCAATAGGTAATGTCTGTATTTGTGTAGTGCATAGACCATATCTAAGCCTTCTCTTTCTGTCGTGTTATAATTTTGTTTTGAGTCTGATAATTTTTTTATTGCGAACGCTATCAAGTGATCCAAGTCTCCTGCTCCTGGTTGCGCTAAGATAGCTCCAAGTGTTATCGTTGATGCATCTACATGTACATGGAATGTCTTTTCCCAATATGGAAATACCAATATTAGTGTAGTGACCATCTTTTCCTTCAGGGTATCCAGACCGCGTTGGCACTCGTCGTTCGATTGATACTTTGCATCCTTCCTTAATAGTTTTTCCATTGGTGTTGTAATCCGTGCATAGCCTTTGATGAATTTTCTATAATATCCCGTATGTCCTAACGTTGCTCTTAATTGGCAGACTGTTTTTGGTGCTGGTAGATTAACAATGACTACGATTTTGGCTGGATCCACTAGCAAACCCTGTTTGCATACTATGTGTCGCAATAGTATCCCAAATGGTGTTCCAAATATTCATTTCTTGATATTCAGTGATATTTGGCACTGTCTGCATTGTTCTAGCATCATTCGTAAAACTTCCACATGGTTTTTCAATAGGCTATAGACCGTCCAATCATCCAAGTATACTTCGAGAAATTGGTGGATGAATTCCTTAAATGTTGCAATGACCACTCAGAAGAATATCGAAATTGCATTCTTTAGTCCGAACAACATGACTGTATACTGATAAGAACCCCATTTTGTCGCAAATGTGGTCTTGTGTCTATAATCCTATGCTATCTTAATCTAATGATATCCTGAGAATCCATCAGTGAATGAGTAGGCTTCATGGACTCCTATGTTCTGGAGTAATTTGTCTGTGAATGGTGTGGGGAATGGGTCATGTAGGCATGCATCATTCAAATTCCTCAAGTCGATGCATATCATGATCCCTCTTCCCTGCTTCTTGTCCTGTACTACCATTGGACTTATCCATTCTGATTCTTCGACTGGTTTGATGATGCCGACCTCAAGCATCCTGTCGATCTCGTCTTTAACTTTCTATTTATAGATGGGGTTTAGTCTATATGGTCATTTTTTAATGAGTCTCACATCATGTCTGAGTGGTATCTTCGTTTCTCCTAGTTCTCCGGCTATGCCTTTCATCTCTGTAAAGGTTGTAGGAAAAATGTCACTGTATTCGCGCAACAATACTGTGATGCTCTCTAATGTCTGTTCATTGTAGTAATCTCCAATGCTGACCATTTTGGGCTGGTCTATGGTCCCTATGTTAACCTTCTTTATCTTGATCCACGCAGAGATGACCTCTGACCCTAAGGGTGGTCCTTCCACATCTCTCTCGCCTTCGACTTCTTTGATCTGAATATAGCGTGGATCATCTTCATCCAGGGCTTCCTCCTCTATGTGATAGCATGACAATAGATCCTTGATTGTCTACTTAGTCCACTGTTGTACCTCTATGATAGCTTCTAATTCTGGTTCTTCGATGAATATGATGTTTCTGATCCGTTTCAAGGCTGCATCTATGTTGGGGTTCTCATGCTCAAATGAGAAAGTGACTGTAAAGTTCTGTTGGTGTCTTTCCCATGTCTTGGTTTCTTTACGCATTTCCTGGTCCATATACCAATTCATTGGTATGCCCTCTAAAGTATGAATGAAGTGGTGAGACCATTCCGCCGGTGGTGTCATTTTCCAACATATTTTACACGCCTCCAAGTGTCCTGCTAGTGTGCCTAGTCCGTTATATTTCTGGTGTTTGTTACCTGTTTGTTCTGCGCCGAACCTTATGCGCAGTAATCGATTACATTGGTACCAATCTGTGATAGTCTCTTTGTGTGCACCCCACCATCTTACGGGTGTAGCCTTTAGTGTTATATCTAGTGTGAGCAATATTTTGTTTTCTAATACTTCATCTTCATATTGTGTCAAGAAAGTTTCCAAATCATTTAGCCCGTGAAAACTAGGTGGTTCTCTAATTTCTGTGCCAATCCATCTTACTGCATGATCTATTCTGGCACACCTTCTCATGGATACTTTGTGTAGTCTTTGCTACCAGTTTTCTAACTCAGTGTCTGAGTCTACTGTACATGAAGTAATGCTCTACCAATTGAGTACCCTGTCTGCAGTTGGGTTTATATAGTCTGCATCATGCAAAGTTGTTCCGTACAACTGGCCGATGTCTTCTAAATCTAGACAAGTGGGTTCTACAAACCTCTCGCCTTTTGATGGGTTGAGTGGGGCTATGACCCTATAGTCCCTCGACTCAAATGTCATTTTTCTGGTTTTTTAGTTGATTATGGTCTGGTTATCGAACGCCCAATCCAGACCAAGTAGCATCGGGTAAGGTGTTGTACCATATACTATTTCGATGACTTCAAAGTCTTCCATAGTGAGCACACTATTTAGGTCTACCGTTACTCCTTTCAGTCTACCTATGGGTAGGACTCTATGTTGATTTTCTAGTTTTAATTGAACAATTGAGTATCCCAGTGTAGGTTCTCTCATGCATTTCCATGTATCTTTTGGTAGTACATTCACTTCGGATCCTAGATCTAGTATAATATCTCCCATATTGAAATCCCCAATGTTATCATTTAATCTAAATTCCCTACTTGTTCTTCTTCTGGTGTGTAGGTGGTTGAAAATTTTCAATTCTGGCTTCCGTTTCGTCTTGCCGCTACATTTTTCTACGATGTTTTGCAATATTTGGACAGATGAAGGATCACTTAACATTTTGATGCATGATTGCAAAAGGTATTTGATTGTACTTACTTGTTCCTCGGGTTGTATTATGTTGGTATGGTCCAGTGATGGTGGCATTTCATATTCCGAAGTTTCCTTGCTTTGCTGTGCATTCGACGCAATGTTATCCTTCTAGAATTCTTGTCGAGCTTCTATAAAGATCTCCTTCTCCCTATGTGCATCAAACTTCTTCTTGGGGTCGGTGTTCTTCTTTACCCATTGGTTCTGCATTGGTTCCTATCGAACTGCATCATTTCCTATTTTCGTTCCTACTCGAGTGACTATATTGATGTTTCGTCCATCATCCCTTACTTTGGCTGAAATCCACTGAATATTCTGGTTATTTTGATTCCTTTTTTCCTGGATCTTTACAAGTAATGTCAGAAATCCCTCCGTATCGTGGTCTGATGCATCACAATACATACAAGTCGTTGGTGGCAGTGGACACTCCTGTGCATATTGTCCTAGTTACTAACAATTGTGACATGTAACAGGTCCTCTACCGCGTCCAAAACGTCCTCTGGCTCATCATTCTCCTCTATAAGCTGCGCAATCACCTAGCGGCGGGTTGTACTATGGTCCCTGATTATATTGTGCGGTATTGTACTGGGGCTGCGCATTATTGTAAGGTTGCGGTGCAATATTATACGGTTGTTGCACAGTGTTGTATGGTGCTTGGGCTTGATTGAACTGTGGTGCTGCTTGTCCAGTCATCATTTCTTCCTGTACCTTGTATGCTTCTGATGTTCTTTCTTGCATCAACTCCATAGTTTTTCAATCTTTGTCATCATGGCCGACTGACTTGCAAAAGGTGAAATATGAGTTCTTTGGAACTGTTTGGTATTTCTGCATCATCGTACATTGGTAAGGGTCGTGACTCGGTTTCTTGCATATTTCACACCATAATCCTCCCTGTGGTAGTGGGTTTGGCATCCCTGTCGCCATATACTGTGCGGATGTTGGTCATTCATTCTTATGGTGTCCTTCCATCCTACAGGTAGTGCACCAAATGGCTTCTCGTCTATCCTTGTTCTTATTCTAGTTCAACTGAAATGTTAAGTTCTTCAGATCCTCCTTCAGTTCTTCGATAGCTGGGTCCATCTGCTGATACTGATTCTCTTCCAATTGTAAGGTTTCCTACAGAGCCTCTGCCTGTGTCTGAAAATTTTGTTGTCGTAATGGATATTTTAAGTGTGGGAGTAGTGAGTTGACAAACAGGTGTTGATGTTGCATATCGGTCATAAGGTATTTTAACTTTCCTTTTAGTCGCTTAAATCTTTGATCAATATCCCATACCAATTCTCCTAGTTTCTATCTTATTTCAATCATCTCATTCATGTATTGTTCCTCCGAGCTCAGCTTCTAGAACTCATTGATCAAGAGTTTGTTAATGTTGTCTAATGTTCTTGTCGATCCGGGAACACTACTCATGTCTAGACTCATGAACCAGTCTAGTGTGCGGTCCCTTAGCATGATTGCTCGCTGCACAAGTTTGGTGTCTTCATTAGTGATCTACTTTGCTTCCCAAATATTTTCACAAATGAACAAATGCTTCATAGGGTATTTTTCCGCTTCCCCTCGAAACTCTGGTAATGTGATAGTAGGATCGTGTCCTGCCATTCCAAATACTAGGTTACTCCCTCGTCCATGAGATGTAGATAATTGACTAAGGTTGCCTGAACTAGATCCTCCAGTTGTTTCCCTTTGTGTCGATGTACTTCCTGGTGTCGGACTTCCTCCAAACTTTGGTTGTCTAAATGGTGGTGTTCTTTTTGGTGTACCGGTCACACATGGGTTTATGGGTTCCACACTAACATTAATATTGAAGGGATGGATGTCTACTCCTCCTATTCTTGGGCCTCTTATTTTCCTCTCATATGCGGCGCGCAAGATTTCCTCAATATTCTCCATAGCCCGGAGATCCTCTACCTCTTCCTCATCACTGGCCAAGCCCTCCCTCTCGACCACGACTCTTTTCTTAGTATTCACCTTATATTGGTAGGGTGCTCTGCTACACGTCATTCCTGATGATGCCGAGATCCACTTGAGCTAGTGGTCATCCATCAAGATCGGGTCGAAGGGTTCCTCCTACTTCTTCTCGGTATCCTTCCCTCCTTCCATTCCTCCTCTCTCTGTGAGTGCTTCCCCCCTTTCCCCATGCATGCAAGGAATTCTAGCTATTTGATTCCATTATCATTACACCTTTTTTATATAGAAATATCTTGATAGAATTACATAGTGATCAAATGTACCTTCCTCTAGGTTCTCGTAAGAACTCTTGCTTGACTGCACTATATGACTTTGCTGTGTCTACCGCAAATTCTGTGATGAATCCTACCACAATAATGTCAAGACAAAAGTTGACTGTGAGGGTGAATTTGTTGTTCACCTGCTGTAGCTGTTGGATCTATAATGGAGTCCAATCTAGCTGTCGAATATAGTTCATCGCATGGTTATCCTTTAACCTTAAGATCCACTCCTGTAGTAGATGAAGAAAGTCACAGAAAAAGATTTCATGTAAATCCATAAATATGTATTTATCCAGGTATTTACACAGCGTGATCCTAGGTTTTCTATTGTCTTTCTGTGCAAACTCTAGCTCTTTAGTTCTCAACTAGCCCTCGGTTTCTTCTCTCGTGGGGTTCCAAGGTCTCAACATCCCCTTCTAATGACTCATTTCTCTTCCTTCGGTTCTTTATTCATTCCATCTCGTCTACTCAATCCTTTCTTGTTCCTCTTAACACGACAATGAAACCATTTGTTGTTTTTATCATTTCCCTTCTTAGGTTGTATGAGTTATTGACCTAGGGTTCATGTCATTCGGGGTTCCAAAAAAGCATCTAAAACTATCGACCCTCCTGGTAAACCAGAAGGCAACATAACACCAGGAAGACACTACGCAGTCTCACTCAAGATAGCTTTAAATGGGTGGTTGTAAGACTCAGGTGTTTATAGCCTAGAACATAGTAGGGGATGGGAGTTTCTTGAGTAAGGCCGGATACCGTGAGCTGTAAAAGAAACTACTTATTCCTTGGAGTTGCCTCTGCATATCCCATAGTTTAATTTAAGCAAAGTGTAAATAGATTCATAACAATGCATTAACTCATCCATCAACCTTAACCATTAATAGCTGAAAGAAAGAAGAGACATGCATACATTCAACATATTACGTGAGTATTACCGTGGTTCACCCCCTCCTGGGCTATGTCCACAAAGATTTGGATCTTGGCTCTTGTATTATGATAGTTCTGTACTTCCAGTGCCTTGCGCATACAATTTTCCATCAAACTGGGTAAGATCTATGTGAGGGCGAACTAGATCGCACTAGGCTCCAGAGCCTATGGTCTAATCCTCAGATCTACCTTCCCTCATATCTCCTTTTCTCAATAGCTTACAAAATCAGATCATAACCACAAATATAATATCATCCATCTGCATAAGTAATTCAAACAGCAACAACAACCACAAGACATAACATAACAACTACTCCTAACTGATACTTTCGTATCTATATTTATACATTTCGGGCTCTTCATCCTTTTTTCAGAATATTACCAAAACCCTAACCCTTCTTATGTTATGTCTTTCTCCCATGCATGTGTTGTTATTCCTCTAGCTATCGCTTTCGTTGTGCAGGATTTCTTGCATGCGCCTGTGTTGTTCTTTTTCCAGTTGTTACTTCAGTTTTCTGCACGCTTTCTTTCCCAAGATCATTCTTCTTTCCCCTTCAGCTTGGTGCCAACACGTCCTCAGTGTTAAATTTGGTAGCATCGATAGTCATTCTCCAATGAGAGGCCATATGGGCCACCCTAAGGCTAGCCAGGGAGATTTGGAGAATCAGCCAGTCTTGTGAGGTATTGACAAAAGCCAGGGGGAACGGAAAACCTTTGTGAGTCAAACCAAAAGTCAGGACGAATGAGATGCTATGTGAGTCTAATGAAAAATTCAGGGGGAACATACAACCTCTGTGAGCATAGACAGTCTAGTGCAAAAGTCAGGGGGAACGTACAACCTTTGTGATCATAGACAGACTAGTGCAAAATTCAGGGGGAACATACAACTCTGTGAGCCTAGTCAAACCTTGTGAGCCATGAGCAAAAGTCAAGGTATCTAGCAAAAGTTAGGTTGAATGTAAAGTTCCTATGAGATAGAAACAAACGATATTCCTAATATTTCAAATGATGTAATTGTATTGATCTAGTGCATTGGCACGTGTAAACATTATCCACCATGAAGAGAATTTTGAATTGCCTTGTCAAGAGTTGTAACTAAAGTCTTGAGTCTAGTTCTATTTTTAGTAATGTTGAGTTGTAACTAAAGTCTTGAGTCTAGTTCTATGTTATAACTAAAGTGTAATGTTGAGTTGCAACTAAAGTCTTGAGTCTAGTTCTATATTAGAACTAAAGTCTTAAGTCTAGTTCTAAGTTCGAACTAAAGCATGTCAGTCTCAAGTCTAGTTCTAAGTTCGAACTAAAGTGTAATGTTGAGTTGTAACCGATCTCAAGTCTAGTTCTAAGTTCGAACTAAAGTGTAATGCTGAGTTGTAACCAATCTCAAGGCTAGTTATAATTTTGAACTAAAGTATGAAGCTAAGTTATGACTAATGCATGCAATCAGGTTACTATTTCGAGCCTCTCCTCTACCCCTCTTCAACCTATATAAGAAAAGGTCGAATCCTCTCTTCAACATAGTTTTTCAATACAGTTTTGCAACACAATTTTGAAACAGAGTTTTCATATGCAGGTTGAGGGTGAAGTAATAGAGGATCACATCAGTGATAAAGAGGCAACATATCAAAGGTATATTTCAGCAAGGTCTTGTAAGTCTTTGTCAAATCAGAGTCATCTTGGCAAGCTCTTTGAGAGAATTACACTCATGGTGGATATTTGTAAGAGATCTTACATTATTAATGCAATAAAGGAATATTGTTTGCTGGGTTTTTTCTCCCTGTACAGGGTTTCCCGAGGGTATATGTGTTGTTGATATGCATGTTTACTTATCTACATAATTATTTCTATTTGATTATGATTTGAAATTGTTGAAGTGTATTAAGCTGGAATCAAAGTATTGAAGAAAATAAAAGAATTAATCCGCATAAGAAATCAAGCTCATAATCTAACATGGTATCAAAGATTAGGGTGTGTTAAACGTGTTGAAGTGCAACAACAGGTACACATAGATCCAAGAAAGCTTGATTAAGTTTCCAATGTGAGGACCATGTTATCCTCCATTTCAGTCAGGGCTGAGGATAGGCTCGAAGCAGCTACCAACTTCAATGTGTGGAAGCTCCGTATAACAAATATCTTGCAAGAGCATGATCTTGAGCAGTATGTGACCACAGTGGTGGATGAACCAACGAATAATGTAGGAAGAACAACTTTTAGGAAGAGTTAAGCAAAGGCCAAGCGAATCATCTTTGACTCATTCAAAGATAGTATAATTCCTGCAATGACTTCGTTGATGACTGCCAAGGACTATATGGATACCTTGGTGAATCTGTATGAGAAATAGGCTCCAAGTCAGAAGAGGACACTTAAGCATAAGATTAAGTATCTAAAGATGGAGAAAGGTGAATCAGTGGCATCTTTTTGTTCCAAGATAGCTCAGATCATAGATTAGCTTTTGGTCACAGGGGTGACAGTGGACGATGATGATTTAGTGTAGGCCATTTTTGACAGTCTTCCTTCTTCATGGGAGACCTTCTTATCCAGTGTAAGTGGGAGAGAGATTCAACCCACATTTGAGAGGTTATGGCATGAATTCCTCTAGGAGGAGATTCACACAACTGCCAAGAGCGAGCCAACAAAATAAGAGCACTCAACTTTTGCATCAAGATTCAAGGGAAAGAAGAAATTCACTTTTCAGAAAGGTTCTCAATGGAAGCCAAACATCAAAGGTACATTTAAAGGCAAGAATATTGATACATCTAAGATTAAATGCTTTAGTTGTAATAAGTTGGGTCATTTTTCTAAAGATTGTTGGTTTAGAAAGAAATATCCTAGGAAAGGGAAACATCATGCCTCAACTGTTGAGGATGATGAATCCAAAAGAAATCACAAAAGTCCTTCTAATGAGAAAGAAAATAGGAAAGAATATTATTTTATTTATGCTTTATCTAGTTTAGTTTCCACGGGGATGAAAACTTGGTTAGTAGACAATGATGCATCAAAGCACATGACAGGGTACAAGGAGATCCTCTCAGATTTAAAGACAAAATATTTTGCAGAGAAGGTCGAGCTTGGGGATGCAAAATGTTACAAGATAGAGGGAGTAGGCTCTATCTCCTTCAGATTGGAATCTGGGGCTAGAATTCATGTTGATGAAGTATTATATGTTCCAGGGCTCAAGAAGAATCTACTATCCGTTGAAACCCTTGAGGACAAGGGATATTGGGTGATCTTCAAGGACATGAAGGCACTACTATGGGCTAAAGGTAGCCACTTAAGTATGACAGAACCCATTGGAACTCGCAGTGGAGGACTGTACGTCATGTCAGGATAGTCATTTTAGGCATTGTCTTATGATGTGATTAGCTCCAACGAGTTGTGGCACAGAAGACTTGGACATCTTCATTACAAAGCTCTTCCAGATCTACAGAACATGGTATGTGGCATGCCCTATATTTCTCTTAGTAAAAATGAAATTTGTAAGGGATGCATGCTAGGTAAAAATGTAAAGAAAACATTTCCTAGTAGTGACAACAGAGCTCAGGGCATCTTAGATCTGGTTCATTCTGATGTATGTGGTCCCTTCTCATCTCCCTCACTCAGTGGTTGTTTGTATTATGTGATTTTTATTGATGATTACTCAAGAAAATGTTGGATATATTTTCTTAAAGCTAAAAGTGACACATTTGATAAATTCAAAGAATATAAAGCCTTTATTGAAAAGCAGACAAAGAAACACATCAGAATCCTTAGAACAAACAATGGAGGAGAGTTTGAATCTCTTTAGTTTTAGGATTTCTGCAAGTTAGCAGCAATCAAGAGACAATTGACCGTGTCATATAACCCTCAATAAAATGGTGTTACTGAGAGGAAAAAAAAGACTATTTGTGAGGCAGGAAAAGAAATGATGTTTGACCAGGATCTACCAAATTCTTTATGGGCAGAAACTACCTCCACTGCCGTGTATATTCAGAACAGGTGTCCACATTCTATTTTGAAGGACAAGATTCTTGAAGAAGTCTTCTCATGGATCAAACCTAAAGTAGGTCATCTAAGGATATTTGGATGTCCTGCGTATATTCATGTCCCTAAGGAAAAGAGGACAAAGATGGAATCCTCAGGTAAGAAAGGGGTTTTTGTGGGGTACAGTGAGAACTCCAAAGCTTACAGGATTTATGTACCAGGTCAGAGGAAAATAGAGGTAAGCAAATATGTGACTTTCCATGAGGAAGCCACATTTAGGAAATCCAGAGAGCTTCAACAGGATTCAGAAGTAGTTCAACGAAATTCACCCTCTTATGAAAATGAAGAGTCAAATGATCAAAGGAAGGAACCTCATTAAGGTCCAAGTAATGAGCCCCTAGAACCCACTGAAGTGTTGGAAATAACTCTTGAAGAAACTCCATACAAAAGGAAGCCAGGGTGGCTTAAAGAAATAGTGCAGGAAGCATAAAGGATAGCTGCTCCCAAAGGAATTTTCAGGGAAAGGAAGAGGCCTCATAGGTTTGGATGCTATGTTGCACCGATGAGAAACATTAGTGATGCCAAACCTTCTTCATTTGAAGAAGCAAATAAATTACAAGTATGGAAGGATGCCATGCTTGAGGAATATTGGTCTATTATAAAGAACAATGTTTGGAACATTGTGCCAAGGCCAAAAGACAAATCAGTGGTTTCTTCCAAATGGATATATAAGATCAAACATGTAGTTGATGGAAGTGTGGAAAAGTTCAAAGCAATATTTGTATCCAGAGGCTTCACTCATAAAGAAGGAATCGACTATGAAGAGACTTTTTCTCCTATATCCAGGTATACCTCCATTCAAGCTATTATTTCTTTAGCTTCCGTACTTGGTTGGAAACTACATTGGATGGATGTAAAAACAACATTCTTGAATGGAAAGATTGAACATGAGGTATTTGTGGAACAACCAGATGGTTTTATATTGCATAACAAAGGCACTCATGTAGGCAATATAAGTAAGGCCTTGTATGGTCTTAAGCAAGCTCCTAGAGTTTGGTATGACAGGATTGATGGCTTTCTTAAGAGCTCGGGATTTTAGAAAAGTGATGTTGATGCAAATCTATACTTCAAGGTAAGAGGTAACCAACCTGTTATACTAATCTTGTATGTTGATGATCTCTTTATAACAAGAAATGAAGGGCTAATATCCTGGTAAGAGGGAGCTAACCTCAGAATTTGAGATGAAAGACTTAGGCTTGATGCATTACTTCCTAGGATTGGAAGTGTGGTAAAGACAGGGCGAGATATTTTTGGCACAAGGAAAATACACAGTGGATGTACTAAAGAGGTTTGCTATAATGGATTGGAAATCCATGTCTACTCTAATGGTTAACAACCTGAAGAAGTTGCATGATTCTGATAAAGGTTCAGATTTGGTGGATCCCACCATGTATAGGTAGATGATTGGATCATTAATGTACATGATCCACGCTAGGTCAGATATATGCTATGCATTGATTACAATGAGTCAGTTCATGACTGAACCGAGACAAAGACATTGGGTGGCAACAAAGCAAATCTTGATATATCTAAGAGGGACCATTACTTATGGTCTGAGATATACATCCAATGGTGGTTTATTTCTGCATGGGTATGCAGATGCTGACTGGGCAAGAAGCCTAGTGGATCAGAAGAGTACTTCCAGATACTACTTCAGTTTAGGATCCACTATGATCTCTTGGTCAAGCCGAAAGCATGGATCCATTGCACAGAGTACAATAGAGGCTGAGTACATTGCAACAAGTGATGCTAGCAAGGAAGTAGTATGGCTCATAAAATTGGTTTCTGGGTTGTTTGGTGACAAGATCGAGACAACAATGGTTCATTGTGATAATCAAAGTTTCATAAAATTGACAGAGAACCCGATATTTCATGACAGATCAAAACATATTGACATGAGGTACCACTACATCTGAGACTTGGTCCAGAGAAAAACTGTAAAGTTACAGTACATAGCCACGAACGAGCAGGTAGTTGATATCCTGACCAAGCCTCTGACCTTGAGGCAGTTTGTGCAGCTGTGAGGCAAGCTTGGTGTGGCTGAGAATGACTCCCTCGCTGAGAGGGAGTGTTAAATTTGGTAGCATCGACAATGATTATCCAATGTGAGGCCATATGGGCCACCTTGAGGCTAGCCAGGGAGATTTGGAGAATCAACCAGTCTTGTGAGGTATTGACAAAATCCAGGGGGAACAGACAACCTTTGTGAGTCAAAGAAAAAGTCAGGACAAATGCAATTCTATGTGATTCTAATGCAAAAGTCAGGGGGAACGCACAACGTCTGTGAGCATAGACAGACTAGTGCAAAAGTCAAGGGGAACATACAACCTCTGTGAGCCATGAGCAAAAGTCAAGGTATCTAGCAAAAGTTAGGTTGAATGTAAAATTCCTGTGATCTAGAAGCAAATGATATTCCTAATATTGCAAATGATGTAATTGTATTGATCTAGTGCGCTGGCACATGTAAACATTATCCACCATGAAGAGAATTTCGAATTGCCTTGTCAAGAGTTGTAAATAATGTCTTGAGTCTATTTCTATTTTTAGTAATGTTGAGTTGTAACTAAAGTCTTGAGTCTAGTTCTATGTCAGAACTAAAGTGTAATGTTGAGTTGCAACTAAAGCCTTGAGTCTAGAACTAAAGTGTAATGTTGAGTTGCAACTAAATTCTTGAGTCTAATTCTATATTAAAACTAAAGTGTAATGTTGAGTTGAAACTAAAGTCTTAAGTCTAGTTCTAAGTTAGAACTAAAGCATGTCAGTCTCAAGTCTAGTTCTAAGTTCGAACTAAAGTGTAATGCTGAGTTGTAACCAATCTCAATTCTAGATCTAAGTTTGAACTAAAGTATGAAGTTGAGTTATGACTAATGCATGCAATCAGGTTACTATTTTGAGCCTCTCCTCTACCCCTCTTCAGCCTATATAAGAAGAGGTCGAATCCTCTCTTCAACACAGTTTTGAAATACAGTTTTGCAACACAATTTTGAAACAGAGTTTTCATATGTAGGTTGAGGGTGAAGTAATATAGGAGCACATCAATGATAAAGAGGCAACATATCAAAGGTGTATTTCAGCAAGGTCTTGTAAGTATTTGTCAGGTCAAAGTCATCTTGGCAATCTCTTTGAGAGAAGTACATTCATGGTAGATATTTGTAAGAGATCTTACATTATTAATGCAAGAAAGGAATATTGTTTGCTGGGGTTTTTCTCCCTATACAGGGTTTCCCCAGGGTATATGTGTTGTTGATATGCATGTTTACTTATCTACATAATTATTGCTATTCGATTATGATTTGAAATTATTGAAGTGTATTAAGCTGGAATCAAAGTATTGAAGAAAATAAAAGAATTAATCAGCATAAGAAATCAAGCTCATAATCTAACACTCAGGACTGTACCAGGTCCATTGGACCTTTAAAATCCCTATGGTTCGATTCCAAAGCTATTTGAATTTTTAGTCCAGAATGCGTACCAGATGCACTTGGAAAGCACCTTCTTGATCCACCTGAATCACATTCCAATCAATAACACGGTTAGCATCAGATATATATTTCTTTAACAATGATACATGGAATACATTATGAACAGACATAGATGCAGGGAATGCAATCATATAAGCCACTAGACCAATTCTCTCTAGGATTTCAAATGGTCCACAATAACAAGCTGCCATTTTTGAACAATTTTCCAACTTCAAGGAACCTCTGTTGGCATTCACTTTCAAGAATACATGGTCCCCAATTTTAAATTCCCGGTGATTTCTGCCCTTATTAGCATAAATTTTTTTCTTGTCTTGGGGAACCTTTAAATTTTGTTTTATTTTTATCATTTGTTCCTCCATTTCCCTGAGTAAATCTGGCCCAACCATTGTTCTATCTGTTGGGTTATCCTAGCTTACTGGTGTGTTGCACTTTCTACCATAAAGCGCCTCAAATGGGCTCATCTTTAGAGATGTTTGGTACCCATTTTTATAAGAAAACTCTACCAAGTGTAGGTAGTCTTCCCATTTTGATGGTTTATCCATCACATACATCCTTAACATATCCTCCATCACTTGATTCACCATCTCTGTTTGTCCATCTGATTCTGAATGATAAGCTGTACTAAAATTCAAATTTGTCCCAAATCCATTAAATAATCTTTTCCAAAATTTTGAGGTAAATTTTGGATCTCTGTCAGACACAATTGTCTTGGGTATGCCATGTAATCGAGCAATTTTCCTCATATAAACATCAACAATGTTGGCTTCCTTGTGAGTGAGCTTAGTTGGAATAAAATGGGCAACTTTAGTAAGCTTATCCACCACTACCATGATAGAATCATGTTGCTTGTTTTTTCTAGGTAGTTTGGTGATGAAATCCATTGTTACAACTTCCCATTTCCACTCAGGAATGGGTAATGGCTGTAGAAACCCAGTTGGGTGTCTATGCTCAGCCTTTACCTTTTGACATTCCATACATTTGGCAATAAAATCATCAACTTCTTTCTTCATGCCTGGCCAATAATATTGGCTCTTGATAGCTACAATAGTTTTTTGAACATGGTTGCCCAACATAAGGTGCATTATGCATTTATCTCAATATCAAAGTTTTCAATTCATGGGATTTTGGTCCATAAATTCTGCCTGTGTACATGAGAATTTCATCATTATCTATCTTGTATTCTTCAATTTTCTGCTGCAATTTACCTTGCTGTAATTTTTCCACTAATTCCTTGTATTGCAAATCTGATTGGTACATTTTTGCCCATGTACTCCACTGTTTAAGCTTGTTGTACATTGTGAACAATCCTCACTTTTTCACCTCTCTGAGGACAGTCTCTGAACATATGATATCCTTTACAACCCCAACATTGAATAGGTGGATGCCTTGGCCTTTGACCCTCTGTCTCAATGATTTTAGGTTCTCTAGAAGTTGGCTGTCCCTAAGTATTATTTCTCAAGAATGGTGGCTTAGTTCCTTTCTTCCTTCGATCCATCTTGAATTTATTTTTGTCTTCCCAAGATTTTTGGAAGTTGGCCTTGATTTTTGCTGATCATATATGCATTTATCTCACCTTATGGTCTCCTCTAATGTCTTGGGATCATCATACTATATTTTTTCACTGACGAATGATGACAAGCCACTCAAAAACCATGTCTCTGCATCTTCATCCTTTTTGTGCTCACCATCAAATGTAGGAGGTTTGATTTTATTCATTTCTCCTCATAGATCATCCACCCTAGACCTCTTATGATTCTTGACAGGTGATTGACTTGAGCTGCTATGTTCCCTCTTATTAGAATGCCTCTGGGAATGACGGTGATGTCTGCTAACACTTCTGGATCTTCTTTTCTCATCAGGAGACCTGTGACTTCTTGATTTGCTTGAGCTACTCTCCTTATCCAACTTCTTTTCTATTATGTTCAAGCTCTACATTAGCTTCATGTTGAATTCCTCTTGCTTCTCCTTGGCTCTCATAATCCTTTCATTATCATCTTTATGGATTTGGACATCCCTCTGCAAATTGTTAATGATCTCAACCATATTCATGTTTTTATCCCTTTCTTCTCCATGTCCATTGGAGTTTGTTCCTTCAATTCCCAAATGGACATCCATCCCTTTGATGTCATATTCCAGGCTGTAAGTACCCCGTTCATCTTCCATTCCTCTAGAATCCATGTTGATTCTGATCTGATATAGTTTTTAACTTTGCAAAATGTGCAACCAACAAAACTTTGTCAGGTTAACTGACTTAATCATTTCACGAAAAATATGAACCATTCTGGTTCAATAATATATCAAAATTATTTCTTTTGTTTTCCTAGAAAATTGAATAAATAGATCAATTTTCTAGGTGAATAAATATATTCTACTGTCTGATACCTTTCCAACGCCTTCTCCCATGCTCAATTCTGAGTCTTCGGCAGAAATTTATGGTTATTTGAAAATTGCCCATTATTTTTTTTGTTCACCCTTCAACTTGGCGCAACTCTACACTGTAATTATGAATTTTTGCACCTACTCCATTGTATTTTTCATAGGATATCAATTGGGTTTCTTCATATACATATTATGGAAACTCTTTCCAAGTTTCACCTTTTTCGGGGTTCCGGGCCGCTAGTTACAACCTGCTGAAGTTCTAGGCCAATTCGTGTTTTTGGTCTGGAATGCTACAGGTACCTTCTTTTCCATTTAAACATTTTTAACATGCCCAAAAATTTAATTTATATCTAGTAATGTATTCTATGGTTCAATATCTTTCCATTCACTACTCCCGCGCCTCAATCTGATTCCGGAGCCGAAAGTTATGTGTCTTAAAATTTACCGTCCACTATTTGTGTTGTAACTTTCTCATAAAAACTTTGCTTGACAAATGGTTTACACCATTAGAAAGATCACTCCAAGATATTTTATTTGAGCTGCAGAGACAGAGTGTACCTTGGTACACTATGTTATTGTGGTTTTTGAGTACCTAAAAATGTTGTTAAGGGTCTAAAAACGCAACTCAAAAAGATGACGTTCAAACAGTATAAAAGGTCACAAAAATTCACTATTTTTCTATTGTTGTTCACCATCTAAACGACTTCACGCGCACGAATTCAGACCTGTACACCCATATTAGCATGCACAATAACACCACAACGTAATTCATGCTCCACGCATCTATAACTATCGTGCATCACTTCTCTGTCGTGCCAATAATTGACGCACACTACTTTTGTGTCGCGTGCCAATATCCACTACGCGCATTTTTGGTTCTGGTACTAATACCTGTTGCGCACAAGTTTTGTATCATGCGCCAATATTCAACACACATTTTAATCTATGTGTTGCACCATGCCAAAGTTTAGTACACCCCCACCATGCAACAAAACTCTGCGAGCACCATTAACTAAACTGTCACATGACAACATATACTCATATTGTGCACACACCAACCAAACTCCTCTGTGCTCTTCCAATACTGTGCACACCACACACACCATTATTATGCATGTGCACACTACGCAATGCTAAATTTAGTGCGTGCACCTGTACACCAACATTTTTCCGTGCGGCATGAAAATTTAGTGTGTGCTCCCACACACCAACTTTTTTTCCCGCGGTGCCAAAATTTAGTGCGCGCACCCGCACACCAACATTTTTCTGCGCGGCGCCAAAATTTAGTGCACGCACCGGCATGCCAATATTTTTCTGTGCGGAAACAAATTTTAGCGCGCGCTCTAGCACGGCAATATTTTTTCCTGCGAATCCAAGTTTTACATATCACAAGATTTTTACCACGCATCATGCATTTTTAGTGCACCCACCCTTGCACATTCATTTTTATGGGCATCAATTCCTCATGAATTCTGCTGCATAAATTGGGGCTTTTGCTTAAATTTTTCCCAATTTCTACCATAGACATTCTAAAACTATAAAATTTGTTCAATTTCACCCCGATAACACCATTTCAACCTCTACAACAACAAATCGCCGCGGTTTGACATTTCCGGAATGTTTTTTTCCCAAACTCAAGTCACGAATTGAGAATTTTAATTAACTAATTTCGCTCCATCTATCATGGCTTCATTGTAACTTCAAATTCAACCAATTCTAGGTCTGAATTTGTTAGAACATATATTAAATCAATAATATCTCACCACTTGGCTGGATTTCTCAACTTTATCATGAATTTAACAACAAAAATTGGGGCTTTTTCCCAATTCTGCCCAATTGTTGTTACTTTTTACCATGTATGCTCTACAAACTAAAATTTGGCCACTTCGAAATTAATCCTCTGTGAAATTTCGCTTCAAATCAACTTGTTCGGCCCATCCAGGCTCAGTGTTGAAAACTGAATCTCCAATACCATATTGTAACATCCCCTACCACCCATGTTGAGCCATGCTACTCTAGAAAACTCTTTCATTCTCTAATACCATGATGTAAC
>JZKD02S1810918.1:368635-402620 GCA_000966675.3 Picea glauca
ATGCAGACAATACCCATAAATATACACACAGTTAAAAAAAACCATACACAGGATAAATCCATAAAAATAAACATGTAAATAATTATGCAGCATGTAAATCATCAAACAATTGACACTTATCTTGGTAATAATATCACCAACTACGTGCAGACCTTCTATAAACCTCCCATCCTTAGACCACACTGCTCATCACTCTCAGCAGTGGGTCACCCTCGAGCTGGGACTAAACTCCACCCAGGTAAAGGGATTCGTAACTAGGCTAATGGATCATAGATAATAGGAAAGACTCCATCGTAGGTGCCAAATCAAACTAACAACCTACAATCTCTCATTCCCACATGCCTGTCCCACCCTAGGAAGTGCTCAACATTCCTTCAATTGCCCCACTTCCTTTCCGAGCTTCAACAATAGGCTGAAAAGGAAGTCTCAGAGCCCTGTAGCTGCAGTCTAACACCATCAAGAATCAATTCCCAACAATTTCCTCACCCAAAGAGAAATTGCTCACGATCTTGACAACTCGCCTCTTCAGTATCCCATGAGCCTGACAACCCGCTTCTTCAGTACAGCTCCCAAGCTAACCAAATACACCAACAAGTATGGTTATGGATACATGTTTAGATACAATGACAGGAAAGAGAGGATGATAGCTGATTGCATGAGTGAAAGATCATCATATGGCTGAATGGCTGACCCCATGATGTAAGGAATCTCCCCAAAATGAACTAAGTCCCAAGAATATGTATGCATGTCCCCAACTTGACACTTGTCATGTTGGGAGATACTTTAGCCCACTTGTCCAAAACTTTGGAGCTTAGGATAAAATAATTATCCATACTTTATACTTTAAGGAATATTAATATAATATTCCTTTTTGGCTTAATCTCCCTAGCTTATCTCCATTTCCTTAACTTTTAGCCCCCCCTTTTCCCTAACTTGTGGAGTTTAGTCCCCCATACTCTTTTATCATGGTTGGTTTGCGCACAACAATGTATTTTATAATAATGATGAGACGTATACAAAAATAGGTGCACTGGCCTTTAGCATCTATGCTCTCTGGTCTAATCAAAACATAAGCCTCCTAGCTTATAATAACTGGCTCACCAGCCTATAAAACACAACATATACACAAAGGCTCCCTAGCCTCAAAATCACCTGCACTTAAGTTGTTGCACGTAGTATCCTAGAATGTGCACACTTCATCATTTTACTGCGCAGTACATGCACACACTATGCCATGAAAGGTGCATACAAAAATGATGTCAAACAACTCACCAACTTACGTACATTTGTATTTACATTTACAATTGGGTTCGGTCTAGGTGTATTACATAATCTTACTATACTGAGAAGAAATTTTGGAACCAAAATGCTAGAAGAATTTGAAATGTCTATGCTAGGAGAACTGTCCTTTTTCCTTGGTTTACAAGTAACTCAAACAGAAAAAGGAATATTAATTTCCCAAGCCAAATATATTAAGGAAATGCTAAAGAAATTCCAAAGGGAGACAATAAACCTATGACTACTCCCATGGTCACTGGATGTAAACTAATCCTAGAAAATGACTCATCAAAAGTGGACCAAACTATGTACAAATCAATGGTTGGAAGTCTACTCTATTCAATAGCAACAAGACCTGACATCATGTAGGATGTAGGACCTATGGGGAGATTTCAATCTACATGTTGGCCCTTGGTTATGTAAGTATGCGAAGATCAAGGAAGAAAAGGATGAATGAGAACTTCGTGGAAGACACAGTGACTGTTATTGGGTCGAAGTGATCAAAAGAGCAAAAAAGATGGAGCGAATCCCGAGAAAGAAAGCCATTGGACATGGATATCGGGGATGACAAGTCAACAAGGAAGAAGGATCATGGACATGTCAGCAAGCGGAAAAATCCACCGTTGGATTCTTTGGAGCACCACGCGAGAAGGAAGGAAAGACAGGCTGACGAAGCCCTGGAAATATGGGTCAAGTTGACCTAGGGTTTTAGACACCTAGGGTTTTGGTATCTAGGGTTTTGGACACCTAGGTTTTGGCCTAAGGCTATCGGTGAGCTATTGTAATGTATAAATAGAGGTCATAAGGGCCTAGTTTGGGTTGATACGATAATATTGTATTGTGGCTGTTGGTATTGAGTTAGGTGAGAGAGGAGTATTGTGTGCGAGGGAAGTGCTAAGAGTGAGAGCCTTCTGGTATTGTAAGATCTTCAGCTAGGTGCGAAGATCAACCCTGCAGTTGGGTGCACAGGGAGAGGAGAGAAAGAGAGGAGAAGAGATAAGATCTTCTATCTAAGAGCTCATAAAAGAACTGTATGCTTTACCTTAATATAATATATCAAAATTATGTGGACATATCCCTAGAGAGAGCGTGAACCAGATATATTTTGTGTTGCGTGTGATTGATCTTCTATCTCTGTCATTAATATACTGTGATTGCATTGTTGTTTTAGATCTAATAAGTAGATGTGCACAATAGAACTAAAATTTATAAGTGATATATGAATGCCATGTTGTTCTTGTATTAGATCCACTTGATATTCCCCTTGGTTGTAGACATCTCTATCATGCAACCCCCTCATAACTACTTTGGGTGAGACTGCATCTTCTTCACAAGTGTTGCCGAAAGGGCCAGTAGTTAGGGCGTGTTGGTGCGCTCTTGGAGCTAAACCTTGGGTCTTCCCCTATGCCAACAAATGGTTCCATTGTTGGGACATGATTCTTTTTAAGGGAATGTCAAGGTGATTTCCATCGAAGACAGATATTCAAAAGTGGATAGAGGATCAAGAGAAGGACTTCGTTGAAGCCCAGAATAAGAACCCTAATCTTAGCACCGAGGATTGACTAGAAATATATATCTTCACCGATATACATGAGATATTATTTGGAGGGATCCATCAGGAGCTATATAAGTGGCTAGCTAGATTAACCGATACCTAGTTCAAGATTCGATCTAGACTTCTTGTGGTTTGGATGTCGGAGTTGATCAAGAAGGTCAAGAAGGTTGATAAAACTGTATCACGAGCAATAGATCACTAGTTTGATAGTACCATTGGAGGGTACATAATAGAGTTTGTTGTTGATAGAGTAGAATCGCATAGCCAAGCCAAGAGATATTTTTTCAAGGGACCTCAAGGGAAATTTTTAAAATTCCTGAAGTTGAGAATCAAGATGCTATTTTATGAGAAGAACATCTTGAAGATACAATAGATTGGTCGGATCAAGAAAGACCAATGTTCAAAAATTTGAACAGCAACAATGAAACTGAAGCTGGACATATGTGCAGTGAGAGAGTTTTCTGAGAGGTCCACCCTGCAAACCTATTTAAGGAGAACTATGTGGAGGAGGGTTTCTACAATGGAAAAGAAGCAGATCTGATGGACGAAGAACATTCAGAACCCATCGGGACAGAGGAAGGACAAGCTGAAGAGCTTCACCTAGGAGAACCTAAAAACTCAGAAATCACGCAGACCGTCGAAGTAAGTACTTTTATCCTTCTTGTTGATTCAGTATTAAGAAATCAAAGTAATCCCAGTCACCAGAGAATCTAGAGCACTGTCCATAGTAGTCCACCACACATTCAGTCAGGAAACCTAGGAAGATCTATGGAATATGAGATGAGACTCCCTATCTTTAGGGGAGATGGATCTGAAGATATCGATCAACACTGGTTTCTATGTGAAGCCATATGGAACATTAAAAATTTCACAGATGAAGCTGTCAAAAGAACCCAATTCAGTACAACTCTCAGAGATCACGCACTGAGTTGGTACATGAAACTTGTCCAAGGACTTGCACAAGCTAAGCCATTGAATCAGATTAAGAATGCGCTGATTGAAGAATTCAAGAAGCCTAAGTCAGGATCCCAATGTATCACAGAGCTGAAAGAGATCAAGCAAAATGTAGCTGAACCTGTTTGGGAGTTCGATCAAAGATTCAAGACCTTAACAAACCGATTCAATTTTTAGATCCTAGACGAGCAGAACAAGGAATGGTTCATTACTACCCTTCTACCACACATCAGAGTTCCCCTGATGCAACAGAAGATTTCTTTATAGGCTGAGGCATTAGAGATTGCCATGAAGCTAGAATCAACCCCCATGGGAGAATCCAGTTAAGGTATGAGTCAAATCCTGAGTCAACTAACTAGTTTGTCTCTGCAGGTCGAATATATGAAGAAAGATAAGGGAAAATATAAAAGATAAGACATCTAGTGTGTCAGATGCAGATCAGAAGGTCATGACAAGGAACACTTCCCTTTATTCAATGAATATTTGGATTCTAGAGCTTTGATCCCCTTGAAGCTAGTCACCTTACCCTGGTGCGAGGTATGCAGAAACATACATCATATTGGTGAGTGCTAATATATGAAAACGTATGTTCAGACACCTACAAATTTGTATTGTAAATTCTGTAAGTCTATAGGAAATGATGATAGGGATTGTAGGGATTATGATCTCATGCATGAAAGGTCAAGAGACATATATAAGATTCAAGGTGAAGTATAGCAAGAAGGAAATACTATGCAGTACAACTCTCTAGGAAGAGGAAACTTCAATCCTCGTGGTGGATTCAAAGGAAGAGGAAAAGGAGGATGAATGAATCGAGGCTAAGGAAAGATCATCTATTATAACTATGCACAACCAGGACACCTCGCAAGGGATTGCCAAAACCCTTGTACCACTTGCAGCTATTGCAACTCGTTTGACCATGTTATAGAAGAGTGTCTGGTACTGCTAGCTAAGCTTCAGGAAAAACGGGGACCTCAAAAGAACCCACAAGTGATATTGATCTATGTTGAACCTAGTGGAGGAGATCCTAGAGTAGCTGTTATAACAAGAGGAGGCGCTATTACAGGAGAATACAGACTGACACAAGGGAAGACTACAAAAGATTCGGGAATCAGGAAAGCTGTAGAGAAGACCCAAACTTTTGATGCAAAGAAATAAAGAAAGATGTTTGAGGAAGCTAGGAAATAATTCAGAGGAAACCAAGGATTTGCATCAAAGATAAGACCAGAAGTGAGAATATGGAATGCCTCTGGAATTTTATCAGTCTGCTTCACCAAAAGAAGGAAAAGAGGTAAGAAATCTCATGGAATTTCTATACACTTGTATTAAATTGATTCAGGAAGAAAACGTTGTACAAGAGCTACATAATCTAATCATACAATATGAGCTAGGAAATATAGACCCCTTGCTGAATAGGGCAGTACACCAAATTGGTAAGAAGAGAAGGAAAAATAAGGAATTACATTTGAACACTCAAATAGGAGAGTATGAGATAGACTATATGGTCCTCGACTTAGGGTCAGAGGTCAATGTCATGACGAAGCAAACCTGGGAACAGATGGGAAAACCAAAGTTGATCTATTCCCCCATCAGGCTTAGGATGGCTAACCAACAAGTTGTCAGCCCATTTGGATGATTAGAGCATGTCCCTGTGGAAATTGGAGTAACAACATTTTCATATTTTGAGGTAATTTAAATAGTTGATGATAGTTTCCCTTACCCTGTGTTGTTAGGAATTGATTGGGCCTTCAATAACTCTATTGTTGTTGACTTAAAGAAAAGATGTATGATTTTTGAAGGAGATGGCCTTAGGGTCATCAGACCTTTAGATCCAGATGAAGGTCAACGATACACAGAGCCCATCAGAGAAGAAGACTACGCATATGCACTAGAAAACATCTACAAGATAACAACCAGACAACATGATTACATTAATCCTACAGAAGATGGGAATCTAAGCTGGAGAAGTGACAACGTGTGTTCATAAGACTCAGAAGAAGCATTGGAGAACTGGCAGAACCATATGTATGAAGTATCTACAAGGAGGTGTGCTAGATTAACCAGAGAATTTCACTGGATCAACACAACAATAAGTAACCTACCCACATTTGATGGTCTGAATCCGTTAGAATCCTTCCTATCAAATTTTGAAGCAAGTGTACCAACACAATAGAGGTTGTTGGCAATGGATGAGGCCTTGAAAGCCACACCAGAAAGATGGTGGGGGACACACAAATTTTTTATTACAGATTGGGTACAATGCCATACTCTGATGACAACGCAATTCTCATCACAAGTAGAAGGCTGCGAAGTTTTCTACATAGGTCAAATCTGCCCAAAGGACCATGTGCGAAGCTATGAGGAAGCATGGAGAAACATTCCTCAAGAAAAATGGGTGCACAAATTCATTAACACGTTGGACATGACACCTGTCAACTGGTACCTTCAAGCAGAACTGTGCCTCATCACTACAGATTGGAAAGGTATGACTTAGAATTTTATAACTACATTCTTATTTGAAAGTCAATTTCCTTTAGTAGATCAAGCACTATAGATTGTGAGACAGAAAGTATTCGAGGAGGTATCCAACCTTTCCTTAGAACAAGAAGAGGATGAATGGACTGTGCCTCTCCAGAAACTGCAAGGCTGTTACAACATCAATTCCAATGAAGACGATGATCCTAGGAAGGTGAACATCATAGAAACAGAAGGCCAGAGAGATGTGGAAGGGCCAGGAGTTGAGTTACCATTTATTGGATAGATGATCAAGATTAAGAAATTCAATATTGGAATAGAGGAGACATTGAAGCTTGCCAATGTCGAATATTATTGGGATGTTTCTACCATTGACAAGATTACTGAGTTGTTGCATGAATATCAGGACTTGTTCCCAACCAAGTTCACTGATATGAGGGGAATTAAAGGGCCTATGTGAGAGATGAGAATCCCTTTAAAAATATATGCTAGACCATTCAAACAAAGACCTTACGGATTGAACCCTAAATATAATGAGATAGTGAAGATTGAGCTTGACAAAATGTTGGAAGTAGAGATTATAGAACCTGTTGAAGAATAAGAGTGGATAAGCCCTATGGTGGTGCAAGACAAGAAAACAAAAGAAATCAGGATATGTGTAGATCTCAGGAAGTTGAACGATCCTTGTTTTCATGACCCCTTCCCTACAACATTCACTGACGAAGTGTTAGATAATGTGGGAGGCCATGAGGTCTATTCTTTTACAGATGGATTTTTAGGATACCATCAGATTCAGATTGCCAAGGAGGACTGCCATAATACCATGTTTTCCATAGAATGGGGATCCTACCATTATACAATGATTCCATTCGGAATGAAGAATGCCCCAACCATCTTTTCTAGGGTGGTGGTCGAAGCATTCAAAGAATTTTTGCATAAATTTCTAGAAGCATATTTTGATGAATGGACTGTGTTTAGTTTGTTGGAAAATCACATTGAATGTTTAAGGCTAATGTTGGATAAATGCAGGCAGTGTCAAATTGCTTTGAATATAAAGAAGTGAATCTTCTTTTCACCATTTGGAGTTCTGTTAGGACATATTGTATGTAAGAAAGGACTACTGGTAGATCCATCCAAGATCACTATTATAATTTATCTACCCCCTCCTACAATAGTTAAATAGTTGCGCACTGCGCTGGGACACATAGGCTACTACATGAAGTTCATTAAAGGATATGCTTAGATTACAACACCCATGGAGAAGCTATTGAAAAAGGATTGTCAGTTTAGTTGGACTGAAGAATGCCAGCAGATCTTCGACGCACTGAAAGAGAAAATGGTTACCGCGCCCATCCTGGTTTTCCCAGATTGGACCAAGGAGTTTCATGTGCATGTCGATGCATCATCCATTGCATTGGGAGCTATGTTAGCACAACCAAGAACATGAGACATTGATCACCCATTAGTCTTTGCTAGTAGGAATCTATCCACAACTGAGATTAATTATACAACTATTAAAAGAGAGGGATTAGCCATGGTGTATGCACTGCAACAATTTTTCCACTATTTGTTGGGAGGACACTTTAAAATGTTTATTGATCACTTTTCACTGAAGTACCTAGTCAACAAGCCAGTGTTGGGGGGAAGAATATGAAAATGGCTTCTGTTATTTCAGGAGTATGATTTTGAGATCATAGTAAAACCAGGAAGAATGAACAAGGGTCCTGACCACTTGCTGAGGTTGGAACATGGAGAAGAGCCCACTAATTTGGAAGATACACTACCAGATGCACAACTACTATCCATTAGAATTATCGATGATCAATTCATAGAGATAGTCTATTTCCTATCAATAGGAATGGCACCTAGTGAGTACACAATTCCACATAAGAAACAACTAGTAGTGTGTGATCCAAATTTCTCACTTATACCTAGACATATATACAAGATGGGATCAGATGAGGTATTGCAAAGATGCGTTATGGAGGCAGAATGACCGCTGATCCTCGCAAAATCTCATGAAGGCATTGAAGGAGGACATTATGCAGGGAAAGCAACTGCACATAAGGTTCTTAGAGATGGCCTTTGGTGGCCTACCTTACACAGAGATGCTAAAGACTATTCCAAAGTCTGTGATGTATGCCAAAGGGTTGGGAAACCATCTAGAAGAGATGAAATTCCATTAGCACCACAACTAACCCTACAAGCATTCAAGAAATGGGCCATTGACTTCATTGGACCCATAAATCCACCAGGAAAGCATACAAGGGCAAGGTACATAATTAAAACAACAAAATATTGACTAGATGGGCCGAAGCAAGAGAAGTCAATGACTATAGTGCAACTACAACTGCGTGCTTCATATTTGATGACATCGTAACTAGGTTTGGATGCCCAAAGATCCTCATGAGTAATCAAGGAACACACTTAATAAATAAGATAGTTGAATCCTTGACTAAAGAATTTACAGTCCACCATCAGAAGAGCACACCATACCATCCTCAAGAAAATGGGATAGTTGAAGCATTCAACAAGATCTTGGAGACAACACTAACCAAGATTTGATGTGTGAACATAGATGATTGAGATTTAAGAGTACCCCTAGTGTTATGGGCCTATAGAACCACTTGAAAGAAACTAACAATGCAGACCCCCTTCAAGTTGGTATATGGTCTTGAAGCTATTGTTCCAATGGAATATCTAGTACCAAGCCTAAGAATTGCTACTTTTACAGATATGGATGACACTAGAGCTGTTCAAGAGAGGCTTGCATAGTTGGTCGAACTTGAGGAAGATTAATTCATTGCAGGATTCCATCAACAAGTTCAGAAGGAAAGAGAGAAGGCCTACCATGACAGGCACATTAAGTAGAAGGAATTTAGACAAGGAGACCTAGTGCTGGTCTATGATAGTAAGTTCATAAAACATCATGGAAAGTTCAGAACGCATTGGCTCGGACCATATGAGATCACCTATGTCACAGAAGGAGGATTTGCGTAGCTGAAGACGTTAAAGGGAGAATAGAAGGAAGGATTAGTGAATGGGAGTCGACTGAAGTTGTACTATGACAACCAGTTGCCTCGCATATTTGAGTGAAAACATGAAAAAAAGGGTCTAGGTACCAGGTGTAGTTGAAACTAGATACCAAACACAGAAAAGATAGTCTGCACAGGAGGAAGAGGAGGCATAACACAGAAAGAAAAGGCTGCACTGCGCAGCCTGGAGTCGAAGTAAAACATGAAGCTCAGATATGAAGTGCCTTGGGATGAGTCACAAGTGAGTGTTGGGGGTCTGTTGGCCCTTGGTTATGGAAGTATGTGAAGATCAAGGAAGAAAATGGAGAATGTGAACTTCACGGAAGACACAGTGACTGTTATTGGTTTGAAGTGAGCAAAAGAAAAGAAAAGACGAAGCAAAGCCTGAGAAAGAAAGTCTTTGGATGAGGATATTGGGGATGACAAGTCAGCAAGGAAGAAGGATCATGGACATGTAAGCAAGCGAAAAAAGCCACCATTGGATGCTTTGGAACACTGCGTGAGAAGGAAGGAAAGGCAGGCTGGAAAAGCCCTGGAAATCTTGGTTTTGGTATCTAAGGTTTTGGACATCTAGGTTTTGGCCTAAGGCTGTCAGTGAGCTATTGTAATGTATAAATAAAGGTCATAAGGGCCTAGTTTGGGTTGATACGATAATATTGTATTGTGGCTGTTGGTATTGAGTTATGTGAGAGAGGAGTTTTGTGTGCGAGGGAAGTGCTGAGAGTGAGAGCCTTCTGGTATTGTAAGATCTTCAACTAGGTGCGAAGATCAACCCTGTAGTTGGGTGCATAGGGAGAGGAGAGAAAGAGAGGAGAAGAGAGAAGATCTGCTAGCTAAGAGTGCAGACAAGAACTGTATGTTTTACCTTAATATAATATAGCACAGTTCTGTGGATGTAGCCCTAGAGAGAGGGTGAACCACATATATTTTGTGTTGCGTGTGATTGATCTCCTATCTCTATCATTAATATACTATGATTGCATTACTATTTTAGATCTGATAAGTAGATGTGAAGAATAGATCTATTATTGATAAGTGATATATGAATGCCATGATGTTCTTGTATTAGACCCACTTGATATTCCCCTTGGTAGTAGACATCTCTATCCTGCAACCCCCTCATAACTGCTTCGAGTGAGATTGCATCTTCTTCGTAGGTGTTTTCGAAAGGGCTAATAGTTAGGGATTGTTGGTGAGATCTTGGAGCCGAACCCTGGGTCTGCCCCAATGCTAACACAACACGTAAATAAACTCACTTAAAAGCAGTAAAGAGGATACTCTTAACGACACCTTAGAACCTGGATTATGGTATCTAAAAGATAAATACTTCACTCTAATTGCATACACTGATGTAGATTGGGCTGGTAATATAGATGGTAGGAAGAGCACCATTGGAGGATAAGTTTTTTGAGGAGAATTCTTAGTAGCATGGCTAAGTAAGAAACAAACATCCACATCATTGTCTACAACATAGGCATAATACATTTCTTCTATATATTACTGCACACAAGTTCTATGGATGAAGCAAACATTAAAATATTTACAAGTAAGATATGATCATCCCCTTACTATTAACTGTGATAGCACTAGTGCCATAAACATCTCTAAAAATCATTTAATGCATTCTAAAACCAAACACATCCCAATCAAATATCATTTCTTAAGAGATCAAGTTACTGAAAAAGTGGTGAAATTAGAATAAGTAGACATGAAAGAACAAATAGAAAACATCTTTACAAAACCTCCACTAAGAAGTACCTTTGAAAATCTTAGGTAGAAATTAGGAGTAATTTCCATACCTCATTAAAAATAAAAAAGTTTCATCAGAAGAAAGAAACACATAGACAGAGGTAACATCACCTTAGGGGGAGAAAAGAAAGATCTCTTCTATCATTGCTATCAAAGGGGGAGGATAAGCAGTAAAAACACAATTAAAAATAGAGAGTTTTACTTTGTTTCCATCAATGCCAAAGGGGGAGAATGTTGGACCTAGTGTTATGGGGTTTGCATTGATGAAAAAGAGGAATAATATGGTCAATGTTGGGCATGGAGTTGGTATTGGAATTGATACAAAAAGGATCAAGTAGATGTCAATAAGTTTGGTATAAAAATCTTAGCAAGAAAAGTCTTGACCAGTCAAACCTTAATTCAAGTCGAAACAATTAAATGGGTCAAGTTGACTATCTAAATGCAAGGAGAAAGGATCAAAGTCATGTGTTTCAATAAAATATAGTAGATATCAAGAAGTCTGGTATAAGCATCTCAACAAGAAGTTGAAAAAGTTAAAGTCAAAGAAGTCAAAGAAAAAGGTCGAAGTTGAAGAAGTTGAAAAAAGTCGAAGGTCAAAGTCAAAGAAATCATAGGTCGAAGAAGTCGGATAAGTAGAAGAATTAGAAACTGAAGAAAGTATGGTCAATCTAAAATTGAATTACTCAATTCGGCTTTTCTCTAAGTCGAGTCGGTCCAAGTAGAAGTAAAATAAATTACCCCAAAGGTCAACGTCAAAAGAAAATTGAGTCGGGAAATTCAAGTCGGCCAAAGCAAGTCGGGATGACCAAAGTCAAATATTTCAAGTCCAAATTTCTCCTCATTGAGTCGACCAAAAATATGTGTGTCAGTCAAATGAGGAAGCAAATAAAAAAAAAGGGTGAGACCAAGTCGAATCTTTAGTGACTAGCAGCTGAGAGGGAACCGATTTTAATATCCACCATCAAGTAAAATGTTTACAAGTTGAGTTTAAATAGTCACCAACAAAGGATATATATGGGGGTTGATTTAGACATTCACGAAAAATCAAAATGTACTAAAGTCGATCTGGCATTCGACGACAAAAGGAAAATCTAGGCAAGTTTTCTTCAAAGAACCGTATGTACCTGCCACCTCTCACATTTTCTGGGGAATCGAATTAAGATTTAGATAATTGGGGATGTTCTGCACAAAACCCATGTCGTAGAATTTTAAAATTCGTTTCCATCACTCCAGAATCGTCATACAAATATCACTATCTAATTTGGTGTACGAAAATGAATCAATAAAAAATATCATTTGTGTTAATTAAATGAAGGGCTGCAATGTTTCATTATCAAAAGACGCATTGGTTCAAATCACACCCTTTATAAGTCTATATAAATGAAAATATATGAAGGAACTAAGATGTCTGTGGGTTTCATTTGAAGATCAAAAGGAAGAGCAAAGTCTAAGGAAGTAAAGAGAAGATATGTATGTAACGGGGGTGGAAGGGTGTAGCAAGGAAGGACTAATGCCCTTTACTGATTAAAGTTTGAAGACAATAAGTTGGTGCTTCCTAGTGTTGGTTCCCTAAATAAGGGAGTTGTTTATTTCTAGGGTTGGTGCCCTAAACAAAGGAGTTGGTTCTTCCTAGGGTTGGTTCCCTAAAACAACGAAGTTGGTGCTTCCTAGAGTTGAAGCCCTTAACAAGGAGATTGGTGTCTCCAAATCATCATTGTAAAATGTATTATTGTATTGATTTTATATTCAAGTTTACTGTTGTTGATCAATTGTTGTTAATATGTTAATATTATTAAAAGTTAAAATTATTAACCAATACTAATTCACCCCCTCTCTTATTATTGACCAAGTTTCCAACAATATGTTATTCTTTCTCTTCCCTGTTCTTAGAATAGATTAGGATATCATCAATGAAACCCAACACAAATCTATCCAAGAACTTGCTGAGCACAATATTCATTAAGCACATAATGGTGGTGGGCGCATTGGTAATCCCAAATGGCACCACCACAAATTCATAGTGCCCATACCTCGTCCTAAAGGTTGTTTTGTGTATGTCCTCATCCTTAATTCAGACTTGATGGTATCTAGACCTCAAGTCAATCTTGGAGAAAATTGTAGCACCCCTTAATTGGGCAAACAAGTCATCTATTCTTGGCAAGGAATACTTATTCTTAATGGTCTTCTTGTTGAGTTGTCTATAGTCTATGCACAACCTGAGTGTGCCATCCTTCTTCTTCACAAACAAAGCTGATGCTACCCAAGGAGACACACTAGGCCGAATGTAACCTTTGTCCAACATCTCCTTTAGTTGTAGTTTGAGCTTAACTAGCTCTGGTGTACTCATTCTATAGGGTTCTCTAAACAATGGCACCGCTCCAAGTACAAGTTCTATTGAAAAAACAATATCTCTATTTGGAGGTAGATTTCATACCTCTTTAGGAAACATATATTTATACTCTCTTAATATAGGATGGTCCTCTAGGCTTGGTTTATTATCCTCAACATAGTTCAACACTTGTATTTCATACAAAGGATATCGTTTTCTGCAATACTTCTTCACTTGAAAGGCTGATATTTGTCTCACTGAGATAGGCTTTTGAATTCCTTGTAGTGTTATTTCCCCCCCTTCCTTAGCTTCACACTCCAATGTTTTATTATAGAATTCCAACTTGGCTTTATGGGTAGCCAACCAATCCATTGCAATCAACAGGTCATAAGATCCTAAAGGGAGCATGTTTAGAGTTTCTTGGGTGGGAAATCCATTCAAATGAATTGGCATGTTGGTATGACCTCTATCACCTTTTTTTTTTCCTAGTGGCTAGCTGTACCAACCATGATTTAGAATTTTTAACTTGCTTCAATTTACATTTCTCAATATTTTGGGGGGAAACATAAATCAAAGTAGAACTAGAGTTAATTAAAATGGAAACTATATGGTTGGAAATCATACCTTTTGTTGGGTTCCTTTTGTCACAAGGGTGAGCAAAAATAGGTCCCTTAACTATCTAGTTAGCCTATCTAGAAAGCACAACAAAGATTTAGTTGGTTAGTGGCTCAACTAAGATAAAGAAACAAGAAATAAATAAAAATGAATAAATCTAAACTAAGCAAACAATAACTTGAAATGAATGCACAAAGAAAACACAAGAGATATATGCCAAGTAAACTGATCTTCGAATTGATACTCCTTGGAGAAATATGGGAACTTATGAGTCCCCTCTTCCTCCTTGGGAAGGCTCTTGAGTCCCCAAGTACAAAGTATTCTTTCTAATATAAATGGATAACAAAGGAAAATGGTGAAGAAAGGAGTGATGAACTACTCAAGATGAGAGAGTCCTAGCACTTGCTACGGATGACCAAAGCTTTCTAAGAGGAAGATGGCTACCCAAAGCTAAAAATGAACAGCATAACAATACTCAAATGCTTCTTATTTTTTTCATACAATGGCCCTTTATTTATAGGAGGATGGAAATATTTTTCTTAATTGGTTCCAAATGTGAATAGGAGGCCCTTGGAAGAGATTCCCAAGGTGAAATTTGGCGGTGATTTTGGGTATGGAGGAGATTCCCTTCATCCCAAAAGTGGGTGAGGCCCGACCAAAATCATCAATTCATCATTTTAGTGAATGTTTGGGTCTTTCGATTGTCATTCATGCACTCCATGCACTGTGCATGTTGTACATCGTGTTATCTCGCATGGATGTGTGTGCACAACTTTGGATGAATTTGCACATATTTCCAGAACCACTTTTACATAGATTTATCATTATCTTTCCAAACTGAGTGTAATCCTTCCATGAATACTGGTGGTATGTTGTGTTTATGTTAATTGTTTCTTCATCCATTGTATGTATTTGTAGTGAGCCATTTTTCGATGATAACACCTTCCATCTCTACCACTGAATCTTGGTGGTCATCTTGTCTATTATCTAGGGATGCATAAATTTGTTGCATAATCCTAGCCACATAGTTGACCATGGTAGCATGATGTATGTTGTATATCCTCTTATTGTCTTGTTTACTATGTGGGCATTCCCTTAACAAATGTTCTTCTTCATAACCACAACATTTCAAGGGTTCTCTCTTTGTATTATTAGTCTTCCCTAGGGCTGATCCAAAGGGTTTATTACCACTCTGAGATGGAAAATTTTGTTGATACACACTTTTAGTAGGAAGGCCCATATTAGAGCTTTTCCTGTGATTCTTAAATATTGAGGACTTAAACCCCTTCTTCTTGAATCCCAATTTACTTTTCTTCTTCCAATCCTTATGAGGTTCTGCCTTGTTTTTGAATTTCTCATAGTAGTACCTTGATTTTCAAATAGTGTCTTCTAAAGTCTTAGGTTCATCAAACTCAATTTTGTCTCTGAAGGACTAAGGAAACCCACTAATAAATCATTGCATCTTTACCTTTCCATCCTTTATGTAGGGCACATACCTCAATAGAACTCCTTGGTCTTCTCATCATAGTATATTTCAGATAGGTACTTCCTCTTAAAGTGTTTCTCAATTTGTTTCCATGACAAATCCTTCTCATGGATTCCTCTCATATTTCTAAGGTCCTCCCACCAATTGGATGTCTTTCCATTCAGGTTGAAAATGGCTATTCATGCCTTTAAGGTTACATAATAGTCATGGACTTTGAATTACTTCTTCAATCCAAGTAGCCAAACTTTTGCTTCTTCCCCCTTATATAGAATTAGAGATGGAATAGTGCTATGAGGTGCCTTCAAGGGTCATCCTATAAAATGAGGAATTGGAAAGAGTTCATTCTCTCAAGACTTCTAGGAACAATATTCTTATAGAAAAAGAAAAAATGTGGTGGCTAAAGAGGAGGGCCCTTTGGCTTGCCGTCGGGGACCAAAATGGAAAATTATTTCAAAAATATGCCAATCATCGTAGGAGTTAAAATACAATCTAGGAACTCGATGATGATTAGGGTACAAAGGTTCGTGGCTTCGATGATCTGACAACACCTCGTGTAAAGCACTTCGATTCTATATTCAAGGAACCAAATGGAATTAATGTGGATAAAGTATTGCAACTTATTTATTACCTTTTGCATCCTCATGGATGATGAAGGGAATTATGATTTATATGACAAGATCACAAGGGAATTTTTTTTTCCATACTCTCATTGTTTAAAAGGGATAAGATTCTTGGCTTGGATGGTTGGTGTGTAGAGTTCTTTGAAGGGTTTTTTGACCTTATCGGGGATGATCTCCTCCGATTCGTGGAAGAGATTCTCCAAAATGATAAAGTAATGGGTGGTGTTAATGCTACTTTTATTGTTATTATCCCTAAAAAGGATTGTCCTAGTTCTTTTAATGATTTTCGACCAATTTCACTATATGACAACTATATTTACAAGATTATAGAAAAAATAACTGCAATAAGGCTCGAACGCATCTTGGAAAATGTTATTACCTCAAAGAAATTTGGGTTTTTAAAGGGTAGGTTGATTCGTGAAGCTATTGGTTCAGCTCAGAAAGGAAGGTCTTGAAAGATATTCTGTAGCTTTGTTGGGAAGGAAGGGAAGGTCTTGAAAGATATTATGGAGTTGTTCTGTATTGCAATAGGTAAGTTAGTAATTAAACAAAAGTATGCAATTTATTTCCCCTCAGACAAGGAAGAATACTGATAAACCATAGCAGGAGCTTTCAATTTCTTATCTTATGAGTTGAATAATGGCTTAAAGTATCTTGTTTTTACCTTGAAGCCAAACAACTATAATATCTCAGACTCAAAATGGATCTTGGATTTAATAGAAAGAAAGGTAAATTTATGGTGTAATAAGTGGTTGTCCTGGGGTGGTAGACTAATCTCAATTAAATTAGTTCTTGAAGCGATTCCAGTGTATTGGCATTTGATGGCACACATCCCGAAAGGTTTGCTCAACAAAATTAGGAAGGTATGTTTCAATTATTTATGGAAGGGTGGTAATGAGTACATGGGGTCACATCTTGCAAGATGGAAGAATGTATCCAAGTCCAAGGACCTTGGAGGTTGGGGTTTGAAAGATTCTTGGATTTTTGGGAAATCCCTGACATCGAAATATGTATGGGTGTTTTTGACTAGGGATATCCCTTGGAGATAGATTTTGGTTGAAAAATATATAGGGTTAGGTTCCACAATGGACTAGATCTAGAAAAGACAAAAAAATACACTAAACATTTCTAATTAGTGGAGGGATCTCACTATGTCTTTTCCTATCATTGATAATTTTTTAGCTTGGAAGATTGTTTTGAGATCATAGGTTTGAGCTAGAAAGGATGCTATTATGGGTTCTGGGAATGGGGTTTTTCTTCATGAAGGACTAGTGGTGCAACTTCAGGGTTTTGGCCGATGCACCCTCAATAGGATTGGGGATGTGATATATCGATAATGTGGAGACATGAATGGATATCATCTGTAACAATTGGTTTGGAGGATATCTAGAGTGAAAAATGGTCTCAATATATATCTATTTTGAAAAACGCACACATCTATTTGTTTGATTTGGAGGATGAGCTCATTTGATCTTACAACAATGGTGGGGGTACCTACTCTACAAAACTTGGTTATTTAGTGCAACAAGATCTGAGTGAAGTTAAAAACATATGGTGGTTCAAAACACTCTGGAAGGTTAAAGGCCCATTAAAGGGAATTATGTTTCTCAGGTTGGTGTTGAAAGGAAATGCGTTAATGTGGGATATAATGCAAATTAAAAATAGGTAGGGGCTTGACATTTGTTACCTATGATGGAATTCGGTTGAAACAAATTCACATTTGTTTATGGAATGTTCTTTTTCTTGTCAAGTATGGTTTTAGGTTGGAATTCGTTTGGGTCTTTCTCATCTATGGGACAAAGGATTGATTTCATAATTCTTTTGATATTTTTTCACAAAGGCCATCTTGAAGACATTTTGGGTTCTTCCTATTATTGTGATTTTGGGGGTATGGATCCCAAGGAATGCAAGTTTCTTTGAGGGAAAATACATCCTATATTTTAATATTTCTCTCCAGGCTATGGCGATGCTCACTTGTTATAAAGGTGACCAGGCCCACAAACAACCCAAAAGGATGAAAAAAATGGAGATTGATAAGGACACCCTGTGGGGGTTTTTTGACAGGGCCTATCAAGGTCCTAATAGAACTTATAGCTTGGGTTTCATCCCTTTTTATCAGATTCACACTTTTTTCAAGGTAAGTTAAATATGGGACAAGTGACAAATGACTTGGGTGAATTCAATGCTTTACTTGTTCTTCTCAAATTAGTAGTGGATATGGGTGTTCTCATTCCACAAGTGCTTGGGGATTCAAAGCTTGTCATTGATTGTATGAGGGAGAAGTTTCAAGTTTACAATATTGTCTTACAACCTCTTTCCATGTGCCCTTTTGTTAAATATGATTTATTTGAGTAGATATATTTCTCTCATATTCCTCGGGAGATGAACAATGAAGCTGATGCACTTTCCAAATGTGCACTTTTTCTCCAGGAATGTCATTTTATCATTGAAGAGTATTCACAGGGCCAATTGTCTCACAAAGAGCCGAGCCTCTTTCATATTTCTTATGAATACTTTGGGATATGTTTAATTTTGTTAGCTTTTTGACATAAACTATTTTAGTTTGTGTTTTTTGTTGAGTCTCTGGGACTAGATTGTATGGATTCCACATGAAATTATTGTTTTTTGATTTGGTTATGTACCCCTAGGTTATTTCTGATGAACTGCTAAAATGCACATAGGTGCCTAAGGATTGTAACTTCTTTTATCTCAATAGAAGCTACATTTTTTTAAGGGAAAAATAAACTCAGTGGGGGGGATTCCAATAACCGAGTCATTATTTTCCTCTGTGGATATGGGAGGGAAATTGTTGACATTGGATGTAAGTGCCATAATGGTATGAAGGATGAATTTCAAAAACTCAACCAAAAGATTTAACTTGGTTTGTTTGATAATTATTTATAAGCCTGGGTGGCTAAGCTCCAACATTTTTAAAGGCCAATGAATTGTAGAGAGATCAAGGACCCTGATTATGAGCTAGATTTCATTGGATTAAGTCTGGAAATATGAAAAAGGGTATTTTAAAAGACTTGGACATGACCAAGGAAGCATAGGAGAAGGTTTTTTCACTCAATATTTTCAACAAGCACTTAACTAAGCACAAGGGTATTGAAAAAGAATTTGTGATCCACTATAGAGTAGCTTTTCAACCCCAAGGAATCACAAAGAAATGTGAGGTGGGAATGAAAAAATGTTTGAACACGGTCCTGCATTGTATATATTGGGCAAGAAAGAATGCGTGAATAGTCAGTAACTTTGGATGAACTGGTTAATGCCTTAATAGAGATGAGTAATGGAAATTTACTAGGATCACATAGCTTCTTGTGTGGATTTTACAATGCCATGTGGGATTTTGGCAATCACAAACTTATACAAGTATATACATAAGTCATTAGAAAACAATCATTAGGTGAGTAAATTAACAAATGTTTCATCCAATTTATTCCCAACATTGGTGCCTATAGAAAATTACAAAGTCGGAGACTTGTTACATAGTTAACTGTCTATTATAAAATTTTGGTTGAGGCCTCAAACCTATGTATCAAGCACATCTTCCCTAAAATCATTTGTTCAAAGTATATGGGATTTATTAAAAGGTTCTTCATTCTCATCTATGTTTGTTGTGTGGAAAGGAAATGTGGAATAACCATGATGCTTTGGCCCGACCCTCTTTTTCATTTAAATTGATTTTGAGAAATCTACGATATTAAAGTTGAGTAGCCCTTCATCCAAACCATGCTCAAGGATATTGGGTTTTTATAGTTCTTCTTGGAGGTGATATAAAATTTGTCCGTTGATGCCACAGTCTAAATTTCCATTAATGGGTGTAAATTTCAGGAATTTGACCTTTTTTAATCAATTTTGCAAGAATTTCCCCTTACTATAACACTCCATGCTATGGTGATTCAAGTTGTAGGCAATCTCTTGCATGTTGGAATGGATTAGGACCTTATCAAAGGGATCCCTCTATTGAAAATAGATTCAAGATATATGGTTAATGGGTGCTTTGACAATGACTCATTTCTCACAATTCTTGAAAACCTCAAAGGAGAATAGTAAGGATTGTCTACATATAGTTTGTGAAGCCTCGAGATCCAATATAAAATGGGCCAAAACCAATGTTATAGGTAAATACAAAATGTGTTTTCCATTTTGTTGGATAATTAGGTGTGGGCTTGGATTCACCCTGGCCAAGTCTTTAAGATTTTGGGAATATTATTTTCTTACAAGTCTCTCTAAAGTAGGCATTGATGTTGTATTTCAAAAAGAAGAAAAAAAATTGACAATTGGATCAGTAGGTCCATAATTGCAAAGTTTCATATTTACACTAAGGTACAAGATGTTACACATGTATACTACTCTTCAAGTTGGGTTAATTTGGTTGGTTCCTATGAGAGACTAGAAAAGTCCTTCATAATTTCTCATGGATCAATACTAGTGGGGGAAATGGTTTTATGATGTATGACATTTTTTGTATAATGATCAAGTTTGACTTGTTTTTTGTGTCGCTTTAATGTAAATCTAACTCATCTGAACAATCTAAGGGATAAAACTATTATGTATAGTTAAGGAAATTCTTATAAGTTGGCATTGGTGGTCACACTAGGGTTTATGACTAGTGATCAATTGTCTCATAAATATGAACATAACTCTAAGTGATAAAAGGGTTTTGTATATGGCATGTTGCAGGTTGGGCATTATCTTCTGGGACACTTAAGTGAGATTGGCTTGATGTAAGATATTGTATGTGATTGAGACATGTGATATGTGAATGAGTGGACATACTAGTCACATGGATAAGTGTTATAATGTATAGTTTTTGTTAATGAAGAGAATGGATTTAGAGTGGGTTTTTCTCATGGTTATCGGGTTTCTACAATAAATATGTGTCTCACATGTGACCTCTATGTGTTGTGTTTATTCTTTTTTTGTGCCAAGGTTTATTTTTATGGCACACACTACATCGATACTTAAGTGAAGGATATCAACATGGTATGTGATAAGAGATAGTGTGAACAAATAAAATTGTGTCCAAGGATTATAGGGTTTTGTTGTAGTTAGTGTTTAAGATACCATACAATTTTAGTTTTGTTGTAGTTAGTGTTTAAGATACCATACAATTTTAGTTTTGTTGTAGTTAGTGTTTAAGATACCATACAATTTTAGTTTTGTTGTAGTTAGTGTTTAATATAGAAAACAATTTTTAGTTAAGTGTTGGTGCTAAGCATCCTCAAAATTTAGTGTCCAAAATTTTGAGGGTCATCACCTACAAACTTAGTGGCTTGTGTTTGAGCAATGGGTGTGCAAGTTGTCTTGGGAATGGACTGAGTATGAGTACAAGAGGAAAAAACAAAGAAATATAGGTGGAAAGTGGAAAGTGGAAAGTCAGAAACTTGATTGGGATGGGGATCAAACCGTGACTGAACAAGCCTAGATTGGACAAATTACATTGTCACTATATGGGATAGAGGTGCACAAAAAGGATAAGGATATGCGTATCAAATTATGGTATATGAGAGACATAATTTTTTATTTTTTATCAAATGTAATATGGGACATCCACTAAGAGCGATCCATTGAAAAAGGACCAATTAGAGAACAATATCAACGATGAAGCATTATAGATCACCCATCTATCCCACACGGCTCAATTGGCCTGCTAGAGAGGCCAATATTAGATGAGTTGCCCCAAATTTCCCATCACAATAGACCAAGGAAAAAAACAAGGAGACAGATATAAGAGGAATGAGTGTGATTGCAATTAGTCCTCTAGACCACTTGCAATGACAAGAATTTCCTGACATTGGTCCTTGGTATTTAAAAGGGTCCCAAGCTCCCAGAGCCTCATGTTGATCGGTGGAACCTAATCCATCCTCCCAATGTTGACCCTTCTGTTTTAGATTGGGACCATGCTAAAAATGACTACGACCAACCTCCTACTACAACCAACATGCTTATTTGATTAGGTAGATGCACTTTGCAACTTTATGTTGTTATGTTCATAGACAATATGGATTATAACATTTTATGAGTGGGTGTTCTGAATGCAACCATCCCACATTTTTTTCCTTGAGACTTTCCCGTGGAGGCTGCATTTGCAACCTTCTTTTTTCGTATAAAACTGTGTATATTTTTCTTTTATTGATTGTTAAAAGGAATATTTATTTAAATAAAAAATGATCATTTGACACAACATAGGGTGTGTCTTAGTAGAGTAGGAATACATAGGACAACAAAAAAAAAGTATCCAAAGGACACTTATTTTATTCAATCCCCCCTTGTAGTTGGGATGCAACTTTTTGTCAAGGGTATCACCTAGATGGAAGGAACACAAGCATGGGCATATGAAAAATAATAAATTGTTGGGACATAAAGGATATGGATTGAAACGAAGTATCAATGAATTTATACAATGAAAGGACACCCATGTATTCTCACTAAAGGAAGTAAGCAATACATCAAACAAGGATAAAGGTAAAGAGGGTGAGATTTTGAATCGACGTAACAGACAAGGTAGTGAAGGACAGGGGAACCAAGAACATCCCTTGATTGTAAATATAGAATAAAGAGAAAAATATCATGAGAGATAACAAGAAAGAAAAAAACATAGATATAATGAATAATATGAAAGAAGGGAAGGGAACATGTAAAAAAGCAAGAGAAATAGAGAGAGAGAAACATGATGTGAAAAGGAAAGAGAAAAATGAAAATAACAAGATGACAAAGAGCTCAAAGATTGACTTTGGGAAAAAGAGCAAGACAAAGGGCATGGTATTGGAATAATTATGTGGAGGAATTGACATATCAAGAAGTTCCTTGAGAAGTTTGTACCAAGACTACTAAGGCATGCCCCAAACTTGGTGAGAATATACAAGTATGTATATACTTCAAACAATTTTAGTGAGGATAGAACTGTCTACTTTCACAGAATAAGGATGGACATTGTACATATAACATGAATTCCCACTCATGATGGAAGCATGAATGAGGATGATCATCAAATTAGGGTTGAATTTAAGTATTTAAGAAGTGTCTAGACCACAAGGTCATATACACATAAGGAACAAATGAATGTAATGATTGAGATGGAATGATAAATAGATGTGTCCACCATGAACAAGTAATTTATGAAGGATGAATTGGAACATAAGTTTTATAATATGGATATTGAGTTGAAAAGGATGGTATAAGCTAATAGGCATGGAAACTGACCCAAGAAAAAGATAAAGTAAAGAAGAGAATATGAGCCAAAGAAGGAAGGATGGTACTATGTTATGAACAACTTGAGCTAGTATAATTCACGTAGGAATCATAACACTACCAATCACACTTGAGTAAATTTCATAGAGAATTTGAGGAGCAAACACGAGTTTTCAAGGACAAATGAATAGTGGAGGCACAATGAGTATAATTTCCTTAATGTGTAGGTTATGTAACTAGGAGATGCATTGAACATATGTTAGAATGTCTAATGAATATAAGGATAATTAAACTACAATGTGGAATTTCAAGGGGGGAGGAAAGCGTGCAAATACTACCTTTATAGGATGCTAGGATATGCTGTGCAAAAATACAATTATATGATACCTAGATTTATAACATGTATGCAACATGGTCCAAGATCACGAGAGAAATAAATGTCCCATGCTAAGGGAAATGTTAACAAAGGGATATATGATGATTATAGTAAGTAAATATTTGGTATATAAAGATTCTTTTGTAGCCATGATAGATCACTCACAAGGGTACGAAGCTAGAGAAGTAAAGTCAAAAGTGCTACACAGTGATGACAATGACATGGACTACATGAAGCAGAAATAGATATTGGAAGGAGCACTTAATACAACAAAGGACAATAAATGATGTACCAAACCCAAGCAAGGCTAAATATGATATATACGTGGGGGACAAGGGACTTGTACATAGATCTCAAGAAGAAAACAAAGGATAAGTTCTTTGAGAGGAATATCTATGATTTCTTGGTAAGTCTCTTAGATGTAGACCATGACCATTTTTAAGAAGGGGAGAAAATAAACATGAAGATGATATTTTTTAATGGTTATCTCAAAGAATAAATCTTCATGAAGCAAGACGAAGGATTTGTGGCATAAGGTAGAGAAGAAATATCCTTGTGTTGGTTGAAGAGAACATTGAATGGATTGAAGCAATCCTTAAGACAATAGAACAATGGTACCATTGATTTGAAAAAAAGTTGCAGGACAAGGGTTCATAAGAAGTGATGTTGGGTCTTTTCCATTACTACATTAATAAAGGTAATCCATTCCTTGTTATGGTATTATATGTTTATTTCATTATTTTTATTAGTGATACTAAGAAATTATTCAAGAAGAGTAGGTCCTAATTCTCATGTGAACTTGAAACGAAGGACTTAGGTGAGTTACACTATTGCTTGGAAATCGAGGTCAAGAGAGACCACAAAAATATGAAGTTATTTATCACCAATGAAAGTATCTAGAAAACATACTTGATATTTTTAGAACGGAAACATGTAAGACAATTTGCACCCCATCTCAAGTGGAAGTGTGTTTTTCAATTGATATGAGCCCTCAAAGTGAACAAGAAGAAGAGAAGACATCAAGAGTGATATATTTTAACATGGATGGTAGACCTATGTATGAAATGGTGTGCACAAGACCAAACATTACAGATGTAGTAGGATTTGGAAATGGGTACATGGCAAGTCTAGTGAACGATCATTAGCCAACTGTTAAGAGGATATTTAGGTATCTATGGGGCGCTAGTGACTATGTTATTTGTTATTAACAAGAGGGAATGGAAAACATTTAGTTGCATGGGTTTGTTAAAGTTGATTGGGGAGGTCATGTGAATATAATGGAAATCCCACAAGTTCTTATGTATTTGGTTTGGAGGAGTTGTAAGTTGGATAAATGAGAGGCAACAAGTGATTTCACAATCCAATATTGAAGCATAACACACTAATAATAACTTTAAAAGAATATAAAAAAGAAGTTTGGATGTGTAAGTTATGTAGAGATGTTATATTTGAAAAGGGGGCAAACCTAATTGTTGTGGAAATCAAAGTGCAATTGATTTGAAAAAGAATCCCAAAATCCATTCACAAGCAAAGCATATCAATGTATAATGGCACTATATCAGAGAGGGGGTGGTGTATGGTGAAGTAACTCTTCCTCAAGATCAAGACTTCAAAATGTTAATGTATATTCTTTACTTAAGGTAGTTGATGGAAGGAATGTCACTTAGTGTAGGGGAAAGGTGGGGATTCAACCCTATTTAAGTGATTTCCAAGAGTGGTGATCCATATTACATTGAGATATTGATAGAAATATTAAGGGGGGATATAGTCTTAGGTTAATATGTATAATCCGTAAACACATATTTTTATTAAATTTACAAGAGAATGTGATGAACATGTAATTAATGAAGTCTAACTCAATTAAATTTTACTTTGTCAAAAAGTTATCATTATAAAAAGGCAATAAGGAGAGAGTTAAAGCTAGGAATGAGAGGTCCTAAAATCAGACTCATTGCATATAATGATTCATCTTAATAGAATCATGCCTCCCAAACTCTCTTGTCTCTCTTATTCTCACAGTGAATTTGAATTTTATGTTATCTATTCATTATTTTATTGGTGCTTTAATTTAATACACCTGCAAATATGATGCAGGAGCATCACCATGAACGTTCAATGAGGCCAAGTGGAGGACATCTTAGAGTCCAACGCACACATTCAAACTGTCTTGGATCCCAAGGAGAGCATGTCATTTTAATATTTTGAAAGTATTGTAATTAAAGGCCCTTTAATGTTTTGAAGCTTGAGCCATTGTGTGAGATTGTAAGAGATTGTAATCACCTTAATTAGCTTTAGGATTGTAAAGATATCGAGCATCAAATCACATCTGGGTTGCAATTATCCATTTATTGAAATAAGTCTTAGTGGTAGAATGATTTAATTATGATGTGAAAGCACTAGAGTAGTTGGAAGGAAGGCTCGAGAAGCCCCTCCATGTATAAATGTATGTAATCTATTCCCAAAAGAGGTTGCTGAAGTTTATTTGTTATTTTTGTTGAAGAAGAGAAGTTAAGAACTGCAAGAACTCTTTGTAAATGTTTTGCTAAAGTAATATAATAGAGGAGGATTTCTTCCAAACTCTGAGTTTGCATATCTATGATTTAATTGGGCAATGTTGTGTTATTTTCTTTCTGTGTTTTATATGACCATGTGTGGATTTCATGATTGAACGAATGGAGCTGTAATATTCTATAAATTTCAATTGTTTCTCCTTTGAAAACATGGGTGCAAGGACTACACAGTAGCCATGCAAGGAGTGCGAAGGCAGAGTCGTTTCAGACTCATTTGCTCAAGAGAGATAGCATAAAACTTAAAAGAGTGAGTGCAAGGGGTGCATGCATACTCAGTGGAGTATAGAATCTCGAGGAGACCCATGCAAGGTGTGAACATAGCCAACAATCAGTCAAGTGTAGAAATATTCTTAAGTAGGATAAGTGCAAGGACTGCACAGGAGGATTTTCAAAAACTTCAAGCCTTAAGTTTTTCAAGGAGTAGAACAAGGAGTGAAGGCAGGAGGTTTGAATCACTTGGAGTGATAAAGATAAGGATAAATAATGGGAAAAAGTCCTTAGAGGAAGTATTCCTATTATTTGAAGGTTGAGTGGACGATATTGGCCCAGGGAGGAGCCTGACCATCATAACCATCATATATGGGAAAAGGTGCGCGGGTGATAACCCTTGAAGTCCATTGGGCTTCGTGAATTTAGAAGTTTTAGGGTAAGTGTTGTAGAGGAGAAAAATTTCCCAAAGTCCCAGTATCCGAAGTTGATATGGACCGTCCATTGGCAAGGACATGTGTCCACATATTAAGTATAGTCTGAAAGTTTGGCTATCCTACAAATTTTAGGTGTTGAGGTGAGAGCACAAGAGTTCCTCGAAGTTTCGAAGGCCGTATTAAATATTGGCCATTGGTACAAGAGACACGTGTCAAAATATTGCCAACTATTTGAGAGTTTAGGGAAACGAAGGTGTGAAGTGTTAAGGTTTGAGAACTCTCGAAGCCCGAATCTTCGAAGTGTTGGAGTTCCCGTCGTTGAAAGTTTTAGCCCACAGTTTGGGCTTGAGGTCACGTGGATTTCTCCGCTTAGGTAAATAGACCCTTGCAAATGTAGATTTGTGCACAAGGAAAGAGGAAAAGTTTTGTGGTATATGATTTCGAGGGTCTAACAGGAGCCTGAGAGATAATTCAACTCCCTATTGTGAACAATCCTTAGATCATGAAGTCGCATGAACCCATAGGAGTGGTGGGGGTTTGCATCAAGTGGTATTAGAGCCCGAATTAATATCTGTGTGAAAGAAAACTTAGAACCATGGCGCCAAGAATACACAGAGATAGATTAGTGGTAAATGTAGCCATGGAAGAGGAGATGAGAAAACTTCGTACAAGGTTAGATGCCATGGAGACAACACAAAAAAGAGCATCTAATGTTGGTGACGTTAGTGAAAGTGAAAATGAAGATGTAGAAGTAGAAGAATTTGCAGGAGAACAAACAACAGGGGAGCGACTACTAAGAGCTATTGCCAACCTGGGAATGAAGTCCCGATGTATGAAAAAAATTTGAATGTAGAAGAACTGCTTAACTGGGTAAGTTCTTTAGATAAGTACTTTGATTATGAGGAGATTTATTATGAGAAGAAGGTGAAGCATGCTGTGACTAGATTTATGGGACATGCAACGTTATGGTCGGACGAATTGCAAGATGACAAAACATGAAAAGGTAAGTCTAAAATCAAGAATTGGTATAGGATGGTAGCTAAATTGAAGGCTAAGTTTATACCCAAGGATTATCAGTTAAATATGTTCATAAAGCTACAAATTATGAGACACAAAATCTTTTCGGTGAAAGAGTACACTGAATAGTTTTACAAGCTGAACATAAGAGCAGGACATAGGGAGAATAAAGAAGAAAAAGTTGTCAGGTACATTAATGGCCCAAGATATGAAATCCAAGATGAAATTAGCATGGTGACATTGAGAACTATGGAAGATTCTTATAAGGTAGCCCTGAAAGTAGAGGAAAAGTTGGAAAGGAAGAAAAGTCAAAGGAATAGAGGGAAGAGTCCTAATAGAGGAAGAGCAATTGTCAGAGAAAATTTCCAGAAGCCCAGGGGAGAAGCTGAAAAGTATCACAATAAAACAAAGAGAGGAGGAAGTTATAGAGGAGGACACTATGGAGGAATAACCTCTTTGCCCAGAGGAAGAGGAAGAGACAGAGGAGGAGAAGTGAAGTTCTATTCCTATGGGAAAACAAGGCACATGTCTTTGGAATTTCTTGAAAAGAAAAATACAGGAGGTGGAGAAGATCACATTTCTGAAGCACATAAGAGGAATGTAGAGATAGATATGAAGGTAGAAGAAAAAGAAGAAGGAATATCACTCATGATGAGGAAAGTACTAGTGAATCTAGAGAATGAGGTAAGAGAACCAGTCCAAAGGAATAGTTTGTTCAGAACTACTTACAAGACCAGAGATATGGTATGCAAGGTGATCATAAACAGTGGAAGCACTGATAACTTAGTATCCACAAAGATGGTGGAAAATATGAAGCTAGAGATGACTGCACATCCAAATTTGTACAAGGTGTCATGGTTGCAAAAGGACATCAAGTCATGGTAAGTCGACAATGTAAGGTTGAGTTTAAGATAGGTGGTTGTAATGATGAAGTTTTATGTGATTTTACACCCATTGAAGTTTGTCATGTTATGTTGGGAAGACCGTGGAAAAATGATAGGAATTTCATACATGATGGGAAGAAGAATACTTATACCCTTGAGAAAAATGGGTGTAAGCATATGTTTTTCCAATAGAAGATAAAGGAGTCAAGGAGGAAGCTAGTCCAAGTATACTTATCATGAGTGGGAAGGAACTCTTGAAAGAATTCAAGAAGGAATAAGAAATGCAGTTTGTTGTTGTAGGTAAGCTGAGAGTCATTCTCACAAGAAATTCTATGAATGATTTTCCTGAAGAAGTCCAAGAGTTATTGGATGAGTTACCTCACTCTTTATTGCCCATCAGGAGTATTAGCCATCATATCGACCTTATTCCGGGATCAAGTTTTCCAAATAAAAAAACATACATATTGTCCCACAAGAGAATGAAGAGGTCAAGGATCAAGTACAAGAATTGTTGAATAAAGGTTTGATAAGGGAAATTTGAGCCCATGTGCCGTACCAAGTGTGTTGAGTCGAAAAAAGGATGGAGGTTGGAGAATGTGCACAGATTCTAGAGCCATCAACAAGATAACCATCATGTATAGTTTTAGTTTAACCAGAATGGATGATTTAATGGATTGATTGAGTGGAGCTAGTTATTTTTCCAAGATATACATGAAGAGTGGAGATGAATGGAAGACAACATTCAAAACAAATGAAGGATTGTATGAGTGGCTTGTTATATCATTTGGATTAACAAATGCCCCAAGTACGTTTATGAGGTTGATGAATGAAGTACTCAAAGAGTTTATTGGTAAGTTTGTGATTGTTTATTTAGATGACATTCTAATATTCAGTAAGACTGAAGAGGAGCATTTGAGACATTTGAAGATGCCATTGAGGTTACAACAAGATAAGTTGCTAGTGAATTTGAAGAAGTGTTCTTTTATGAAAACATAACTTGTATATTTGGGGTTCACAATCTCTTAAAATGAATTGAATATGGAGCTAGAGAAGGTGAGGGCAATAAGAGATTGGCCTTATCCAAGAAGCATGTTCGAAGTAAGAATTTTTCATGGGTTGGCAAGTTTTTACAATAAATTCATCAGGAATTTCAGTAGTATTTGTGCACCCATAATGGACACCATAAAGAGATAGCATAAATCTTTTAATTGGATAGAAGAGGCTAAGAAAGGATTTAGAGTGTTGAAAGAAAAGATAACAAAACAAACTGTTTTAGTTCTACCATACTTCAAGAAGAATTTTCATGTTAAATGTGATGCTAGTGGAGTAGCCATTGGTGCATTTTTAAGTCAAGACAATAAGCCCGTTGATTATTTCAGTGAGAATTTCAATTATGTTAAGAGGAAGTATTCCACATATGACAAAAAGTTTTATGCTGCAATACAAGCCTTGACAAATTGAGGCATTATATTATCCTGAAAGAGTTTGTTTTGTATACTAACAACCATGCTCCACAGTTTATAACCAGACAAGATAAATTGAACCAGAGACATGCCAAATGAATAGAATTCATGCATAAAAATCCTTTTCATATGTGGATTACTTCCTGTTAACATCATTCAACCCTGAAAAATGGAGGCATTATCTTATCCCAAAGGAATTTGTTTTGTATACTGACAATCAGGCTTTGTAGTTTATAACCAGACAATAGAAATTGAACCAGAGACATGCCAAATGGGTAGAATTCATGCATAATTTTATTTTTTTTATTAATCATATTAGTGGGAGAGATAACAAAGTTATATATGCTTTGAGCATGAGAGGTTTGATCTTCTAGGAATTCCAAGTGGAGACGTTGGGATTTGAACACCTCAAGGAGATGTATCAAGAAGACCTAAATTTTAAAGAGGCTTATGAAGCATGTGGGAACCCTTTGATAAGGGACATAAATAAATGGATGGATTATATGATCTAGGATGGACTGTTGTTCAAAGGAAGCTAGTTGTGTATCCAAAAATGCTCAATGAGGGATAATTTGTTGAAGGAGAAACATACTGGAGGTTTGGATGGACACTTTGGCCATGATAAAAAGTATGCATAGTTGAATTCTTCATACTACTGGCCATGCATGAGGTATGATGTGAATAATTTCATGGAAAGATGCAAAATATTCCAATATTCTAAAGGAAAGAAACATAACACCAGATTATATAAACCATTGCCTATTCCAGTCTAGCCATGGGATGTTATAAATATGGACTTTGTTCTGGGATTGCCAAGAACCCAGAGAGGAAGTGATTCAATCTTTGTGGTGGTAGAAATATTTTTGAAGATGGCACATTTCGTACCGTGTCACAAATCTAATGATGCTACCCACATAGGAAATTTGTTTTGCAAGGAGATTGTGATATTGCATGGGTTTCCAAAGAGTATAGTCTCAGACATAGATACTAAATTTGTGGGACACTTTTGGAGGAACTTGTGGAAGAAGTTGGGGAAAACTATGTCTTTCAATTTAGCATATCATCCTCAGACATCCGGATAGGCTGAGGTAGTGAATCAAAGTTTAGGGAATCTATTAAGAAGTTTGGTCATTGGACATAATGGTCAGTGGGATCAAATTCTTCCCCAAGTAGAGTTTGCATTTAATGACTCACTGAATAGGAGTACTGGTAAGAGTCTGTTATAGATAGTATATGGAATGCATCCAAGAGGAATTTCAGAGTTGAGAGATTTGGGACATGATGAATTTCGAAGTGCAGGAGCAAAGGATTTTGTTGTAGAGATGCAGAAGTTGCATGATCAAATCAAAGGACATCTACAGGATAATAGCCAGAAATACAAAAGCAGAGTAGACCAAAGAAGAAGAGAGGTAAATATTGAAATTAGAGATCAATTCTTGGCACACCTGAGGAAAAAACGATTTTAGAAAGGGAAGTATAACACGTTGAAGATTAAAAATATAGGACCTTGTAAGATCCTCAAAAAATTTGCTACAAATTCTTATGAGATTGAATTTCTAGAGGACATTGGAATATCGCCAATAATCAATGTAGCAAAATTATACCCTTACAATATAGATGATACTAAAGGGACATATGGTTAGAAGGAGATTCAGTGGAAGAAACAAATGTCCATAGCAAAGAAGCCACAAATAGAGAATATTCTGAATCATAGGATTGCCAAGAAGACCAAGAGGAAATTTCATTATGAGTATCTGGTTAAGTAGAAAGATCATCTAGCAGAAGATGCCAGTTGGATAACTGAAACTAATATCCAAAAGCATGGGAAGACAATGAAAGAGCTCATAGAAATGATTCCATGAATATTTTTTTCCAGAGGAGTATAATGCAGGAGTATCATCATGAACGTTCAATGAGGCCAAGTGGAGGACATCTTAGAGTCCAACGCGCACATTCAAAATGTTTTGGATCCCAAGGAGAACATGTCATTTTACTATTTTGAAATTACTGTAATTAAAGGCCCTTTAATGTTTCGAGGCTTGAGACATTGTGTGAGATCACATGAGATTGTAATCACCTTAATTAGCTGTAGGATTGTATAGATATTGAGCATCGACTCACATCTAGGCTGTAATTATCCATTTATTGAAATAAGCCTTAGTGGTAGGATGCTTTAATTATGATGTGAAAGAACTAGTGTAGTTGGAAGCAAGGCTCAAGAAGGCCCTCCATGTATAAATCTATGCACAAAAGAGGTTGCTGAAGTTTATTTGTTATTTTTTATGAAGAAGTGAAGTTGAGAACTGTAAGCACTCTTTGTAAATGTTTTGTTGAAGTAATATAATAGAGGAGGATTGCTTCCAAACTTTGAATTTTCATATCTATGAGTTAATTGGGTAATGTTGTGTTATTTTATTTCTTTTTTTTATATGCTCGTGTGTGCATTTCATGATTGAATGAATGAACCTATAATGTTCTATAAGTTTCAAATGTTTCTCTTCTGAAAACCTGGGTGTAAGGAGTGCATAGTGGCCATGCAAGGAGTGCGAAGGAAGAGTCGTTTCAGTCTCATTTTCTCAGGAGAGATAGCATAAAACTTCGAAGAGTGAGTGCAAGGAGTGCACACATACTTAGTGGAGTAGAAAAGCTTGAGGAGACCCGTGCAAGGTGTGCGCATGGAAAACACTTAGTCAAGTGTAGAAATATTCTTAAGGAGGATGAGTGAAAGGAGTGTGCATGAGGATTTTAAAATTCTTCGAGCCTTAATTTTTTCAACGAGTAGTGCAAGGAGCGAAGGACAGAGGTTCGAATCACTTGGAGTGATAAAGATCAGGAGAACTAACAAGCAAAATTACTTAGAGGAAGAATTCCTTTTATTTGGAGGTTGAGCATGTTGAAATAATGTAACTGCAGAGTGTATTCTAATTATTATTGATATATTATTCATTGGATCAATCCCCATTGTGTATTGATCATGTCGTCTATTGTAAAAGACCAAATCCCCTTTTGTGGATTGGTAAAAGTATAATTGTAATAGGAAAAATAAGAATTTGGCCCCAGCATATATTAAATAGGCCCCAAAATATATTAAAGGTGGTTATAACCACCCAGAAGAAGAGGTTGGCCCTGCCAGTGAAGAGACACTTCCACACGTGCCAAAATTATATAAATAAGGAGGCTAGCGCCTCACTTGACACACACTCACTTGTTCATTGAGAGACAAGTTTCAGAGCTGTAGTTGGAGAAGAGAGAGAGAGAGAGGTACATCCTTGGAAGAGGACTTTCTGTATTTGTTTGAGTTATCTCTTGGCATTGTATTGGATATCTATAATAAGGAAGTTTTGCTGGGTTTTCTCCCCCATGAGGGTTTCCCAGGATAAATGATGTGTCTCTTGTGATTGTGTATTTCTTAGTGATCCTATCTTATGCTATTGTTATTTATTGAAATGCAAAGAACTCTAATAATATCTTAAACATTAACATGGTATCAAAGCTAAGCTGAAGAGAACATCTTTCACAAGAGAAAGTGAAAAACATCATTGTTGTTGTACATGAAAATTAGGGATTTTTGTTGGTGAGGTATTTCAGCCCTAAAACCATCTAGAAATGATCCAAAAATTAAGAAGACTTGAAAAACTTGAATAATTATTGCAAGTTAAATGTTATGTGTTTAAAGCAACAGGATCAATTTGCAACACATAAATTTAGGATTACTTATGCAAAATACACATAGAC
>JZKD02S1810918.1:407211-441330 GCA_000966675.3 Picea glauca
ACACGTTCATGATCTTCTGCATGTGCCATGCTTGGTGAATGTCTCTCTGCAACTTGCGGTGAATGAAATTGCTTCCTCCTCATTGGATAAGAACTTGGCTCCACAAGTTGACCTTATCCTCTTGTGAGTTTCAACCTTGTGAGCATCAGAAATAAAACTTGCAAACAATCAAGTCTTCAAAACCAATTCTCTGATACCAACTTGATCCAAAAATTAAGAAGACTTGAAAAACTTGAATAATTATTGCAAGTTAAATGTTATGTCTTTAAAGCAACAGGATCAATTTGCAACACATAAATTTAGGATTACTTATGCAAAATACACATAGACAACAACATAAACATTGAACATCAGCACATAAACACAACAACTTGATAAAGGAGTTCACCCCTCTCCGGGCTACATATCCCGGTCCAGCTTCCAATGGATCATTATTATTAAATTTCTCAAACTACTTAAAAACATGCCTTACAATGCTCAAAATAGCAAACCGACTGCTCCAATGGCTTCCCAGCGTCCCAAAACCCCTGTCTGGGCTCTTTCAGCACCTGAAACAGTCGAAAAATGAGAAAGATATGCCTCCTTGAAGCTTCCTTCTTCAACTTGCTGTCTCTGGTTCTACAAATTGTAATCCTCCTTGAGCAAACCTGGCTCACACGGTCATTTAAGCATAAAAACTCAGTCCCATATGCAACTGCACACCAGTACAAACTGTAGGATGGTTAAGGGCACACCAGCCCCTAATTTCCTCGGCGTCTGGGCACATGGCGCATGGAACCAAAGGCTGAACGAATTGGTTAGGTCATTGTATAGCTCTCGCGCCACCGGTCAACCCACGGGTTATACGCATTAACCATTGGTTATGTTACCCCACGCGCATGGTTATTATAATGTTCAAACCATAGCATAAATGTATGCGATTATAAATCGTGTGCCATATAATATACAACGGTTACACCATATGTTTTATATGTATGTTTTAAACTATGGTTCGGGGCTAAGCCCCGGCCCACCCCCTTTCCAAATAATACAATACACAACTTTAAATATAAGCCCGTCCACATCATATACAAGGAACATCGGCGGGAAAGTTGGCTGGCGAAGTGTTATGAAGGCATTGGTGTTGGGGGAGGTCCGGGGGTCGAACCCTACGGACTCCCCATATAATTTTACATAACCAATTTAAACAAAAATGAAGGGACACGTGGCACCATTGGATTGGGCCACGTGTCTTCATATTACTTGCCAATCAGACACGTGTCCTCACCCAATTCACCAAAAACCATCCAACCAATATGCACCACATCATCACCGTACGGTTTGTATGACCCTGCCACGTCACCGTACAGACTGTACAAACTGTACGGACAGGTACAATCAACATCCCAAAATTTTTCCTGTTTGGCTTGGTGGACATATCGCGATATCTCCTCCATACGGACTTCGTTTGCGAAAGTAAATATACCACCAGAATCAGGAAGACGAGATGGACACAATGGCACTACTTTCATCACATTCCGAGCACTTTGAAAATTGAGCAAAATTTGATCCCCTGATCAAGAAAAGTGCACCCTTACTCAAGGATAATTTTGGCATCCTTAGCACAACTTTTCAGTGGATAGATCTCCTGAAAAGTGAAACCCTATTTTTCACAAAGTACCAGAAAACTAGAAAGCTAGAGTACTAGAAGTACCACAGTACCAGAAGTACCAGAAAACCAGAAGCACCAATCCAGAAATCCACAGATAAATTTTGAGGGGGTAAAATTTGGATTTTCATAAATCCGACTGCACCAGCTTACTCGCCTCATCTCAGCGCATCTATCCCCTGGATCATAATTTCAAAATTTGAAGTTTGAAAAATTAGGGTTTTCTCATAAAACCCTAAGTTGCAGTTGCAGTTGTAGTCTTAGAACCAGTTGCAGTATCAATTGCAGTTGCAGTACCAGTTGAAGTATCAACCATAGTACCAGTTGAAGTATCAACCGTAGTACCAATTGCAGTCACCCTTGAAATTTTCAAGAGTTGGTAATGATTACCGTTGATGCCAGATGGTGCCACTACCTACAAATGCTATTAGAGGTATGTACTCACATATGTTTAAATGGTTAAAATTTAAAGAGAATTTGCAGAAGAAGGGATCTCTTGCCATAGATCCAGAAGGATATCAAGATCCAACACATTCAAAATAATAATGCAACTCAGGTTTGATTATTCTAATATGCATATTTTTGTTATGAAATTATTTTGATCAGTGTTGCATGTTGTAGCTATGACCATCATTCTAACCTTGATCAAAATCTGAGTCAAGGTATTATATGGATTAAAATTTGAGATCATAGAGCCTATTCTCTAACCAAAAATTCTGTCAAGATAACGTATTGTCTTAGTACAGAAAACAGGTTGAAGACAAAACTTGTCATATTGCGTGAAGGAGACTTGGAAGAAAAGAAAGAACGCATTCTTAAGGACAAGGCTCTTGGTCCCAAGAGAAACCTCGTGTGTTAGTTCCTGGCTTTTGTGGAGGAATGTTTGATCACAACACTATGAGAATGTTGACCTCATTTCGTATTGTATTCCTTACCTTTAATCCTTGCTTCAGACAAGTTACAAGTGATAGCTCTAAAGGAGCTACTGTGATGATTGTTCATGCTATTGCTTTATATTATCAAAAGGATATTATTCTTACTTTTTGTTTTGTTGACCTTGTTCCAGGTCATGGGTAATAACCCTAAGGAAGCTATAGTGAAGGTTGTAGAAGGCAACGTACTAAAGGAGAAACCTTAAAAGAAGCAATCATCATTGGAAAAGAAGAAGGTGGCTTCTATAATCTAAAGGGTCACTCAGAAGTTGCCATGACCCACACCATTAAGAATCCATGTGAACTATGGCATAGAATATTAGCTCACATCAACTACAAGGTGCTATCATACATATGCAAAGCTGTCACAGGTCTACCAGAACTCAAAGTTGACCATGAAGGCATGTGCAATGGATGTGCACAAGGGAAGAACATCAAGAACCCTTTTCCAAAGAGAGACAATAAAGTAGAAGGAGTCCTAGAACTCATTCATTCAGATCTGTGTGGCCCAATGCCATCGTCCTCCATTAGTGGGTGTGTATACTATGTATCATTTATTGATGATTATTCTCGTAAAACCTGGGTGTATTTTTTGAAATCCAAAGATGAAGTGTTCAACAAATTTAAGAAATTCAAATCCTTGATAGAGAATCTTTCTGAAAGAAAGATCAAGATACTCAGGTCGGATAATGGAGGAGAATACACCTCAAAAGAGTTTGTGAACTTCTGTAAAGATGTTGGGATCAAGAGGAAACTCACTACTCCCTATAATCCTCAACAAAACAGTGTAGCTGAAAGAAAGAACATAACGATAATGGAAGCTGTGAAGACCATGATCCATGATCAAGATCTTCCTATGTGCTTATGGGAAGAAGCGGCAATGACAACCGTATATGTGAAAAAATGATTGTCCCACAGTGCACTTGGGTTCAAGACCCTAGAAGATATGTTCACCAGAAAGAAAACAGAGGTAATCCATCTCAAAATATTTGGCTTCCCAATATTTATACATATTTCGAAAGAGAAGAGAAACAAGCTAGAACCCTCAGGAAAGAAGGGAATATTTGTGAGATACTTTGAGGTCTCCAAGGCCTTCATGATTTATATACTGGGTCACCATCACATTGATATCAGCAGGGATGTGAACATCGATGAAGATGCAGTGCTCAAGAAATTGAGAAGATGCCATCTTGAAGAAGTATATGAAGAGGAACCTGCAATCCCCAGAATTGCAGAATCAGTGAGGGAGGCTCCTAGAGCTGTAGAACCAGTGAGGGAATTCATAACTTCCCCTGATGAGGAAATTCTAGAAGATCATGACATAGTAGAATTTCAAGAACCTCCTCAGATGACGATCTCCCATAAAAGAAAGCCTGTTTGGGCAAGAGAGCTTATTCAAGATGGAGAGAAGTATGGTGTTCCCGAAGGAACCACAAGACATGTGAAGAGACCTAAGCCATTATCCAATTATATGGCTTTGATGTGTGATATCCTAGAGAAAGAGCCTACTTTCTTTGAAGAAGCTAGTCAGAAGAAAGAATGGGAAGATGTCATGACAGAAGAATACCAATCCATAATAAATAACGATGCATGGAAAATAGTTCCCAGACCGAAGATAAAGGATGTGGTATCTTCCAAATGGCTCTTCAAAATAAAACACGTTGTTGATGGAAGTATTGAGAAGCATAAAGAGAGATTTGTCGCTCATGGATTTTTTCAAAAGGAAGGCATTGACTATGAAGATACATTCACTCCTATAGCCAGATACACTTCGATCAGAACCATCATAGCCCTTGTAGCTAAGATCAAGTGGAAGTTACACCAGATGGATGTAAATACAACCTTCCTAAATGGAGTCATTGAAGAAGAAGTGTATATAGAGCAACCTCAAGGATTTGAAGTTGAAGACAAGAAGTCTCATGTCTGCAAGCTGAAGAAGGCTATGTACAGATTGAAGAAAGCTCCTAGAGCTTGGTATGGCCAAATAGACAGTTTCCTGACGAGCTTGGGATTTACAAAGAGTAAAGCAGATTCTAACCTTTACTTGAAGGTTATGAATGATGAGCCAATTATATTATTGTTGTATGTGGATTACTTATTCTTAAATGGAGAAGAAAATATCATCACTAAATGTAAGAAGAGGCTTGCCTCAGAATTTGAGATGAAATACCTTGGCCTAATGCATTATTTCTTAGGTCTTGAGGTATGGTAGAGTTCAAGGAGGATCTTTCTAAACCAAGGGAAGTATGCGATTGAAATATTGAAGAGATTCGACATGTTAGTGTGCAAGTCCATGAATACACCCATGGAAATGAAGCTGAAGTTGTTGGTCGACACTTCGTCAGAATTGGTTGATGCCATGATGTATAGACAGATTATTGGATCGTTGATGTACCTGATGAACACCATACTAGATATTTGTTTTTCCATGAACACTCTGAGTCATCTTCTGGTAGAACCCAAAAATGTTCACCTAGTGGCTGCAAAACACGTGATGAGGTACCTTAAAGGTACATTAGATTGTGGTCTCAATTATGATGGAGATCATGATTTCACATTGAGTGGGTACACTGATTCAGATTGGGCTGGAAGTGTTTCTAATAGGAAGAGCACTTTAGGAGGTTGTTTCAGTTTTGGATTAGCCATGATATCATGGAAGATTAGGAATCAATCCAACATTGCTCTCAGTACAACAGAAGAAGAATACATTGTTGCGTGTTCTGCTAGTTGCGAAACTATATGGATTCATAAGTTGTTGACTGGTCTATTTGACCTAGAGATGGAAGAAACCATGATCCTATGTGACAATCAAAGCTGCATAAAGATGACAAAGAATCCTTTATTCCATGACAGGTCGAAGCACATAGAGATCTGATATTATTACATCCGTGACATGGTGTAGAGAGGAGCCATAAAGCTCCAGTACGTTAGCACAGATGAACAGGTTGTCGATGTGTTGACCAAGCCTCTATCTCGTGTAAAGTTTGAGAACTTTTGAGATAAGATTGGTATAGTCCAAAAGGACCTTCCTTGAAAGGGGGAGTAGTGATGAGATGAGATGTGACTAGTACTGTGCTTCTAGTTTGATAGCTGTGACATAAAGCCAGGCTAGTATCTTACTTCCAGCTTGATTGTTATGATGTAAAGGAAGACGATGAGATGTGACTAGTAATTTTCTTCCAGCTTGATAGTTGTGACATAAATGCAGTCTAGTATCTTGATTCCATCTTGATAGTTATGATGTAAATCTAGTCTAGTATCTCGATTCCAACTTGATTGTTGTGACATAAAGCAAGACGATGAGATGTGACTAGTACTGTGCTTCCAACTTGATAGTTGTGTCGTAAAGCCAATATAGTATCTTACTTACAGCTTTATTGTTGTGACATAAAGAAAGACGATGATATGAGACTAGTATTGTGCTTCCATCTTGATAGTTGTGATGTAAAGCCAGTGTAGTATCTTTCTTCCATCTTGATTGTTGTGATGTAAAGAAAGACGATGAGATGAGACTAGTACTATGCTTCCAACTTGATAGTTGTGACGTAAAGCCAACCTAGTATCTTTCTTATAGCTTGATTGTTGTGACGTAAAGCAAGACAAGTATCTTGCTTCAAGCTTGATTGTTGTGACGTAAAGCAAGATGATTATTGTGCTTCCAGCTTAGGAGTTGTGACGTAAATCCAATCCAATATTATGATGATGAAATAGCCTCGTACTGTGATGATGATGTATTAGTTTTATACTAATCCATATTGATGTAGATGATGATTACATTCCTTTGAGAATTATGATGCTGCCGATGAGAAAACTTTCAATGATTTATAGATACGCCAGTCAATGTTCCAAGATGATATTGATGATGATGTCCTCCTGATGATGTTGATGATGCAGTCCTCTCTCTCCCCTAATGTTGTTATAGAATACCCTTCTTGTTAAGGGGGAGTGTTGAAATAATGTAACTGCAAAGTGTATTCTAATTATTATTGATATATTATTCATTGGATCAATCCCCATTGCAGATTGATCATGTCGGCTATTGTAAAAGACCAAATCCCCTTTTGTAGATTGGTAAAAGTATAATTGTAATAAGAAGAATAAGAAGTTGGCCCAAAAATATATTAAAGAGGCCCCATAATATATTAAAGGTGTTTATAACCACCCAAAAGAAGAGGTCGGCCCTACCAGTGAAGAGACACTTCCACATGTGCTAGAATTGTATAAATAAGGAGGCTAGTGCCTCACTTTGACACACACTCACTTATTCATTGAGAGACAAGTTTCAGAGCTGCATTTGGAGAAGAGAGAGAGAGAGAGAGAGAGAGAGAGAGAGAGAGAGAGAGAGAGGTGCATCCTTGGGAGAGGACTTTCTTTATTTGTTTGAGTTATCTCTTGGCATTGTATTGTCTATCTATAATAAGGAAGTTTTGTTGGGTTTCCCCCCCATGAGGGTTTCCCAGGATAAATGATGTGTCTCTTTTGATTGTGTATTTCTCAGTGATCCTATCTTATGCTATTGTTATTTATTGAAATGTAAAGAACTCTAATAATAGATTAAACAATAATAGAGCAGACAAGATCCACCCAGGGAGGAGTTAGAACTTTCGTATCCGTCGGATCTGGGAAAAGGTGCACAGGTGATAACCCTTGAAGTCCTTCGGACTTCATGAATTCAGAAATTTTAGGGTAAGTGTTGTAGAGGACACAAATTTTCCGAAGTCCCGGGATCCAAAGTTAATATAGACCATCCATTGGCAAGGACACGTGTCCATAGATCAAGCGTAGTCCAAAAGTCCGACTATCTGATAAATTTAAGGTGTTGAGCTGAGAGCACGAGAGTTCCTCGAAGCTTTGAAGGCTAGATAAAACCCTGGCCATTGGCACTAGAGCCACGTGTCGGAATATTTCCAACTATTTAAAAGTCCTGCAGTTTGGGGAAATGAAGGTGTGAAGTGTTAAGGTTCGAGAACTCTCGAAGCCCGTAGCTTCGAAGTGCTGGAGTTCCCATGGTTCAAAGGTTTAGCCCACGGTTTTGGCCTAAGGTCATGTGGATTTATCTTCTTAGGTAAATAGACCCTCGTGAACGTAGATTTATGCGGAGGGAAAGGGGAAAAGGCATGTGCTATATGATTTTGAGGGTCTGATAGGAGCCCAAGAGATGATTCATCTCCCTATTGTGAACGATCCTTAGACTGGGAAGTCACGTGAACCCCTAGGAGTGGTGGAGGTTTTCATCAAAATATAAGTACTTGGAGAATTTCCTGGTAGATCTGTAGGTTTAATATCCTTCTCTATTAGATATTCAAGCCATATAAATCTCATCCCATGAGATCTAGATCATTGGTATGAGAGTGGGCTACCACTCCTTAGAAATGAGGATTCAACACACAATTTTAGATTTGAATATTTATAGTGACTTATAACCTCCATTTGGTACCCTCAAAGTCCATTTGATGGGCCATACATTACAACCACATTCATTGTAGAGTTTTTATATCCCAATCCTTCATTCGTCATCATGGGAGAATCACTACATCTCTAAGTCTGAAACATTTTTAAATATTTTATGACCTTTCTATGCTATCTGCAGAGGTTCCACACCCTCTATAATAGCCAACACTTCTCTATAAAACCCTTGACATATTTCATGGCCCTATAAAAATGTCTCTCTCATGTTTTATGTTATTGCAATTTCTTATGACCATGGCATGGCCTAATAATTTGTAAACACCATCTGTAAGATTGGGATCATAGATGGAATGGATGGTGTCCCTCTTTTGCAAACTTCGAGTAGCTACAATAGACTCCAGAATGAATTTTAGAAGGTTATCCATACATCATTTCAAAAGTTTGCAATATCTCAAATGGGTTTTTTGAGGAATTTAATTTCATGTCTAGTTTATGAGATATTGTTAGTTGAATCAATTAAGGTCTTTAACACAATAATTGAGCTTCAACACTCATTTCTCACTCCATGAGACATAATGATATGGATTCCATATACCAACATAAAATAGTGTTCCATAATTTGAAACGATTATTTAACATAATTTGATTTTGTCTTCTATAACATAAGTTATGAACAAATTTACAACAAGAGGTCTGTTGCCCCGAGAATCAACTTTTTTGTGAAATTTAGTTATTCGGTTTTATATAACACGACTTTAAATAAATATTCATAATGACATTTTTCCCATGTAAAAGGAACACACTCCATGACTTATAACTTGGGATTGAGATTAAGCTTTCCATCACCAGGTTGGTTATGGGTCATCCACAAACTCACTGTTACTAATCAACAACACAAAACCCTGCTTCATTGGCAATGAACACATTGTAAAGATCTTTTGGCTATAAATATTTCAAGGTCTCTATTTTTTTTTAGCATGGGTTAAATGGCGGGGACCGACATTTTAGAAGGCGGTGGTAATGATGTGTATCTTAATGGGGGTTATAGTAAAAGACATAGATATGTTAGTTATAAAGGCATATTTTTATTAAATGCAAAAGGGTAAGATATGTGATTTAAGGTCTCCGTAGAGAGGTCCTAAAATTTCCCTTATTGCATGTAATGGTTCATATTACTAGAATCCTTCTTCCCAAACTCTCCTTTCTCTCATTATTTTGTGGTGAATTTTATTTATGCATTATTTTGTATCTTGAATTTTCTTATTTTTATTTGCATATTTGTTGTGTATCTCTTCCTCCTTTCAGTATTTAACCCTTCTTAGATCTCAAACTAATGTTTGTATTAGTGGGATATTATTAGGATATGTGATTCTTTCCATGTAAGCGATTTGTTTTTTCTTTATGCATTAACGAGAGATAGGATGATGTCGACACATGCATCTGAGAAAAGGTTGATGAGAATATGAAGAGATAGAGAAAGAGATAAATCTCCATGGAAATCACAATAGTTAGTTGGAATGGATGGGAATTGAATCTCCTATCTAAGGGGTTTAAATAGGGATCATGTGAAGTTTCGGTGAAACTTGCACATAGAACCTAGCTAGTAGAAAAATCACACAAAGCTTGCGAGAGAATAAAGAGAAAAAGAGACAAGCTTGAGAGAAAGAATGAATTGTATTAACTAAATGAATACAAATGAGAAATACACCTGATATACTATACATGGCTAAGTGAATGTGCCATAGTAGTGATCTAGAGATATCTATACACTCACTGACAAAAACTAAAGTAATCTACCACCTAGTCCTAGTTTATCGGTCCATGCAATCATCAGTTAATTGAGTCACACATGTGGAGGTGAGAGAAACTAATGCATGCATGTGATATGTGAACTCCTATTTTCATGCATGTGATATGAACCCTCTTGGCTTCATGCATGTGATATGTACCCTCATGGTCAGTAAACCGAGGTGAACATGCAACTCTAGGTTTTAAAACCAAGGTTGCCATGCATACGTGTCCTCCACTAATCTAACTGAGGTGTAACCGACTCTAAAATGGAGAGGGAATGCAACCTATTTTGTAGGAGGTGCCCTAATTTATAGGGAAATATTCTCAGGAGAGAATATTCTCATCTATGGAATCACCCTCAACATTAGACTATCAATATTAGGAAAATAATTACCTAGGTGAGTGTGTAATATCTACAACACCTCCTTTGAACACTACTAGGGTGTAAATGATGAATGGGTCTTGAAAAAAAAGGCCATTTTAGGTACCCATTTTACAATGCATCTAATAATGAACACTGGAAATAGAGGAAAGAGGGAAAACCTCATGGGAAACCCCCTCCCCCTCAAAGTACAATGTATCAAAAATAAAAAAGTAAGAAAGGAAATTGCTAAGCAACTGTGTCCTTCACTCCAAGATGATTGTGTAGGAAGTGGAACTTCTTCTCAGTAAATGTATTGGTGAAGATGTCTACAGTATGTTCAACAGATGGATAGTACTACAAATCAATGATTCTATCATGTACCATATCTCTTATGTAATGCATATAGATTTCGATGTGTTTGGTCAGTTGTTGTTACACTGATTCTCTACAAAATGTGAGAGTACTATCATTGTCACACCAAATGACAGTCGATTGGTGGAATTGGATGTCAAGCTTAGTGAGGAAGTTAGGAAGCTAAAGTGCTTGAATAATGATGTTGACTGCTCCTTTGTACTTGGCCTCTTTTGACGATAAAGAAATTACTGAGTATTTTTTTCACGACCAGCAAATGGGAATGAAACCCAATATAAGCACGTACCTAGAAGTGGACTTGTGATCTATGTTATTTCCAACCCAATCAAAACCTGTGAAGCCCATGAGATCCAATGCACAATTTGTTACATAGTGGATCCCACATTTGTTGGTGCCCTAAACATATCCGAGGATGCCCTTGGAAACTTTCCTATGTAGCTCATGTGAATCCTACATATACCTAGAAACTTCTCCTACTACATATGAGAGATTCAATCATGTGTGGGTGAGATACAAAAGGCTCCCCACAAACTATTGATACAAGGTGCTATCGACCAATGGTGTATCCATGCCATCCTCAAGATGTACCCCAGAAAAAATGGTGTGGTTGTCGACTTGCAATCAGTCATGTGGAATCTAACCAAGAGATCCTTGGCATACTTAGTCTAAGATAGATTTATTCCTAAAGCATCCTGACTGATCTTGAGACCAAGGAAAAATTGTAGTGGACCCATGTCCATCATAGAAAACTTGTCATGAAAAATGTATTTGACTGCAATAATTGTTGAGGTTGAATTTCCTATGATCAGGAGGTCATCAACATATACAACTAAGATCAATAAGGAGTCTGAGGCTCTCAACATGTACATTTTGATCTGATTTACATCTAATAAAATGATGATAAATCAAATAAGCATCCATCTTCGCATACCATGCTCTAGGAACCTACTTGAGGCTATGAAGTGAATTTTTCAGTTGATATACTAAGGATGAGTTCTATATGAACCCTTAAGGCTGCTCCATGTAAATATCCTTTGAGATATCCTCATTAAAAAAGTAATTATTCATGTCCATCTGGTGAACTACCCACCCTCTAGTGATTGCAATAGTAAGGGCCAATCAGATGGAGTCCATCTTTTCAACTGGAGCAAAGGTCTCATCATAGTCTATCCCATGGATCTATTGAAAACATTTGGAAACCAATCTTGCCTTGTACATGATCACTTGTCCATATACTAACTTATTGGTCTTGTAGAACCATTTTCATCTAACAATATACTTTTATGAAGGAAGAAAAACCAAATCCCAAGTCTGGTTCTTGAGGAGAGATTTATACTCCTCTTGCATAGCGACTTCCCAGAAGGGATTACCTAAAACCTCTACATAGGTTTGTGGGTATGAAGGTAGAACCATGTATCAATGCATGGGAATTATTGGTTTTGTAACTTTGAGTGGAGGAGGAGGATCCTAAAACTATGACCTCATCCTCCTCTGATATGTTGGATCCCCCTAAAGGTCACCTACTGCATGTAGGGAGGTTTGTGACCACTTGGGCATCTATTGTGGCTCATCATATGCATGCTCATCATATTCAAAATTAGATTCAAAATTCACATCTAAACCATGATTTAAATGAGTGGACTCATCATCGTTGATGTCTAGTGCAATAAGAGGTACAAAGGTGTCTGCATGTGGCTCCAATGGTGTATGCAAGGGACTTTCCCCAAACTGGACACTTTGCTCAATACTGATCTTATCCATTGAGGGATCAATCAACATGTATCCCTTCACACCATTAGGATATCCCATGAAGATGAATGCAGTTCTATGAGGATCTAATGCTTTCCTCTTTTTACAGGGTACATGGGCCCATGTGCATGATCCAAATATTCAAAAGTGGGTGACTTCCAGTTTGTTGTCGCTCCATGCCTCAAAGGGAATCCTGTCCTTGACAGATCTATGAGGAGATTTGTTCTGAATTTGGTTAGCATATTTAAGTGCCTTAGCCCAAATCTTGGAGGGAAGAGACATTGCATGCATCATGCAAGTGACCATCTCCTTGAGGGATCTGTTCTTCCTCTTAACTACCCTATTCTATTATGGAGTGTATGGTACTGTATGTTGCAGTTCTACACCTACATATGAAAAAATATGTTGGACATCCTTGTTCAGATATTCCCCCCCATTTTTCATGTGAAGTATCTTGATCTTCCTCCTGGATTGAGTTTCTACATGTGCTTTGAAGTCTTTGAGATGCTAAAAAACTTTGGACTTCTACCTGAGAAAATACACCCAAGTATATTATGAGAGATCATCAATAAGTGTAAGAATGTACCTCGCCTTACTGATGGATGAATGTGGAAAGGGTCCCATGAGATCACTGCAGATGAGCTCTAAGGGAGAGGAGGCCTTCCAAGTCTCTCCTTTATCAAACTTCTCTTGAGGATGTTTTCCAAGAACACATCCTTGACAAACTCCTTTGAAAAAGTGTATGTCGAGAAAGCTAGTGACCATTCCTCGATTGCTAAGTTGTTACATGTATTTGAAGTTTATATGACCAAATATCTCATGCCAAATTCTACTATCATCATCAACATGCATTAGTAGTAAAACATAATCATATTTAGTAATAAACTTACTAAATGTATAAAAATGAGACTAGTGATTTAATCACCAACAACAATCTTGGAGTTATCATGCATATCATATATGGTTACATAATCATGTCTAAATTCCACCCTTTTTCCTATGCCAAAATGTGTTATCTGATAAATAGAGAGTATATTCATGGATACTTTTGGAACATGCAATCCATTCTAAAAAAATCCATGTTTGAGTTCTACTCTCCCTTGTCTAGTGACCTCTATTGGAGTATCATCGCCCATGAGGATGGGAGGACCCATGCATGAAATAATAGAAGATACCAATTTTTTTGTGTCTTCCATGTAATGGGATGCACCTAAATCTAGTATCCATGCATTGAGAGAATAATGAATATAAATTAAGAATGAGAATTACCTCTTTTGTTTGGCGGTTGGTCTCCTAGCTTCTTGGAATTCTTGGGAATGTAGTCCCTAAGATTGTTCTGTTGAAGTTCCTTCACCATGAGATCTATTGTCTTCTTCATGCATGGTGATTTAGGATGATAGTCACGATTGTGGTAACCACATTTTGAATTTCCTTTCTTTCCCTTTTCACCTTTGGAGCTAGAGGAATCATCGAAGGGTTTGGAATTGCCTTCTTTCTTTTGTTCAGAATGCGCCTTTCCCTTTCCTTTATGCTTGGAATTCAGATTGAATGTGTTTCTACTCTCATGCACAACAAGTGCATCCACATTGGAACCCTTGATTGTCCCAATTTTGATGAGCTTATCTTTATCATTTTTTAAGAGATCAATAAACTCATACAATGTAGGCATTTTCCAACATAGTATAGACTAAGTTTTGATAAAATAGAAAGGATCAACTGATTGTGTTGAGTTGATTTGTCAATACCACATTCCTGTAGAAGAAGAAGAAGATATTTTAACTTCACGAAGAAGTATTGGATGTTATCAAAGCTTCTTAGATCCAAGAAATTCAACTCTACCTTGAGCATGTGGCCTCTCATCTCATCTTGTTTTCTAAAGAGATCTTCCAATTTTGGCCAAATCTCATATGGAGTAATACAAGCTTCAATGTGAAAAAATATCTTAGGGGATATTGACATGCAAATAAGGTTGGAGGCCTTATCCATGTGGTTGAGATACCTTTTTTTCTCAATAGTTTATGTTGGATCAATATCTGTAGCCATTTTTATTTGGTACAAGCCTCTGCATATGAGCTAATGTAGAATTTTTAGCTTCCACTCGAAATAGTTATGTGGCGTGAGAAGAATTGTTGGCAAAAAATCCATTCTTTCTAACTTCATCTTCCTCCTGAACCTGCAAATAGAATGCCTATTCACTTTCTCCTAGCAACAAATCTCTAATACCATGTGATTTTTCAGTGAAACTTGCACAAAGAACCTAGCTAGTTTAAAAATCACACAAAGCTTGCGAGAGAGAAAAGAGAAAGAGAGACAAGCTTAAGATAAAAAATGAATTGTATTAACTAAATGAGTAAAAATGAATAATACACACGATATACTCTACATGGCTAAATGAATGCACCATATTAGTGATCTAGAGATATCTATACACTCACTGACAAAAACTTAAGCAATCTACCACGCAGTCCTACTTAACCGGCCCATGCAATCATCTGCTAATTGATTCACAAGTGTGGAGGTGAGAGAAACTAATGCATGCACATGATATGCACCCTCTTGGCTACATGCATATGATATATGCCCTCTCGGTGAGTAAATTGAAGTGAACATGCAATTGCAAGTGTGAAAATTGAGGTTTCCATGCATAAGTGTCCTCCACTAGTCTAACTAAGGTGTAGCTGACTTTGAATTGAAGATGGAATGCACCCTATTTTATAGGAGGTGCCCCAATTTGTAAGGGACTATTCTTAGGAGAGAATTTTCTCTTATATGGAAGCACCCTAAACTTTAGACTATCAACCTTAGGAAAAGAATTACCTAGGTGAGTGAGTAATATCTGCAATAGCTCATGTGTAGACTGAATAATGTAATTAATTTGTACATTATTGTACGCATAATGAGTATGCATTATTTTTCATTGGTTGATTGAACTTGTCACTGTGTGTCTCTCGATTAACTCATTTCTTTGTTCTTAGTAGGTATTTTTGGGATTGGATATGCTACATTCTATATCATGGGAAGAGGTTATGTATGAAGAAATCACCACGAGCTCATATTGGACCCTTAAAGATTTTATTTTGTCATTGGATATCAAAGTAGGAGAGATATTAGGTAGAATCATGAGGTGGATTCACATAGAAGTTTTCAAGTGAGGTGGACTACGACTATAGGGATGGTTTGTAGAGGTGGATAGATAGTCAAGAGTATAGAATTGCAAGATTCGAGAAGGAAAATAGGGAATAAGAGACAAGAAAAAGTGGGGACGCAGGAGAAGCTCCATATTTGGAACCATAAGAGGAGGAACATAATGATCAAGAGAATGGTATAGCGCTGTAGTTAATGAAAATATTGAATAACAAGGGGAATATTGTAGGAGTGGAAGTCATGAGTTATGATGGTATCTTGAAGGTTGAGGTGATAGAATAAGAAAAACAAAGCATCACTTTGAATAAAAGAGAACTAAGGACTCTCAAATAATGAAATCTATCATCAATATATTGAAGGAAGACAATGCCTTATGTTTGGCATGTGTGAAACAAGAGTGGGTTTACAAGGGTGATGAACATATTTGAACCGATAGTATGATGATGAGTAATTTGTGTAAAAAAACTTCATTGCATTATCAACAAACTTGACTCATGTAACCCTCTTTTAATTAAAAATATTTTGTTTGTACAAGGCTTGAAGAAGAATCTACTTTCCATCTCTACTTTATAATATAAAGGATTTAGGGTAGCTTTTGTGGATGACCAAGTTCTTCTATGGCACAAGAATTGAAGCATTGATAAATCTACCCTGATTGGTGTCTGAGAGGGAGGACTATATAAATTGAAGGGACACGAAGAACAATCCCATGTACACAAAAATGTTAGCTCAAGTGAGTTATGGCACCGAAGGCTTTCTCACATAATTTATAGAGCACTACCAGTATTGAGAAAGATGGTAGCAGGTCTACTAGACAATCAGGTAGAACATGACAGTGTATGCAAAGGTTGTGCACTTGGAAATAATGTCAAGGGAAGATTTACAAGAAGTGACAACATGTCCAAGGAAATATCAGACATCATACACTCAGATGTATGCGAATAGATGATGGTGTCATCCTTAGGAAACTTTGTATGCTATGTCTTATTCAAAGATGAGTATTCTCGAAAGACATGGATCTACTTATTGAAAGCAAAAGATGAAGTCTTCAATGAGTTTCAGGAATTCAAGGCTTTAGTTGAAGATTTGTCTGAAAGAAAAATTAAAGTCTTGAGATATGATAATGGAGGTGAGTACACCTCAAAGGAGTTTAAATACTTTTCCAGAGAAGTAGGGATTAAGAGAGAGTTGACAACTCCCTACAACCCCCAAAAGAATGGGGTTGCATAAATAAATAGCAGATCAATTGTAGAAGCAATGAAAGATATGATCCATGACCAAGGCACACCCATGAATTTATGAGAAGAAGAATCCATTACAATCGTGTATGTTCAGAATAGAAGTCCTCACAAGATATTGGGGAACAAAACACCTGAAGAGGTGTTCACTGGAAAGAAACCAAAAGTCAGTCACTTGAGGATTTTTGGTTGTCCAGTGTTTATACATGTTCCAAAGGAAATGTGAATGAAGCTAGAACCTTTAGGAAATAAGGGAACCTTCATTGGATATAGTGAGACTTCAAAGGATTACAAAATATACATTCCCAGGAAGAGACAAATTGAGATCAACTAGGATGTAACATTTGATGGAGATGAAGCCTTCAGAAGATCAAGGGAGTCTCACATGGATGATGATAGAGAGGAGAAGGTGGCTCTAAGGGAAGCAGACATGGAAGACTCTAAACAAGAGGAACCCATTTTTGAAGTTCAAAATGAGATGGTAGAGTCAGAGAGGCATGCAAATCCACCAAGAGAAGCTACAATCAACATGAAAATACTGGATTGGCTCTAAAACACCTTACAGTAAGCTGAAGGACATGCAACTCCCAAATGATGTTTTAGAGAGAGAAAGAGACTACATAAGTTTTCTAGCTATGTGGCACTGATGAGAAAAATCATTGATTCAGATCCTTCCACCTTTGAAGAAGCCGCTAAGAAGCAGTAATGGAAGGATTCCATGATGGAGGAGTATCAATCCATCATGAAGAATGATGTGTGGGAGGTGGTTCCGAGACCATAAGGTAAATTAGTAGTGACTTCCAAAAAGATCTACAAGATCAAACATGTTGTAGATGGAAGCATAGAGAAGTAAAAAGTGATATTTATGGCTAGAGAATTCTCCCAGAGAGAGGGATAATACTATGATATGATGTTTTCTCCAATAGCAAAGTACACTTCCATTAGATCGATTATTTCCATTTCTTCCATGATGGGATGAAAATTACACCAGTTGGATGTCAAGAATGCTTTCTTGAATGGTGTAATTGAGGAAGAAGTGTACATAGAGAAACCACAAAGGCTTTTGATTCATGGGAAGGAGTCCCATGTGTGCAAACTAAATAAGTCTTTGTACGAGTTGGAGTAGGCACCCAGGGCATGGTATGTTAGGATAGATGGATATCTGATGATCTTGGGATCTACCAAGAGTGATGTAGATCCCAACCTTTACTACAAGGTTGAGAATGGTTTCTCGTTGATCTTGCTTCTATATGTGGATGACATGTTTCTGACATTATATGAGAAGCTCATACTTGGGTGTAAGAGGGATCTTGCTTCAGAGTTCGAGATGAAGGATCTAGGTCTAGTGCATTACTTCTTGGGATTGGAGGTGTGGCAAACATTAGATGAGATTTTCCTTGGCCAAGGAAAATATATTGTTGAGATCTTGTAGAGATTTGGGATGATGGACTGCAAGTCCATGGCCATACCCATGATGATCAATTTGAATCTTTTGAGTGATTAATATTTAGATTTTGTGGATCCCACAATGTACATACAACTGATTAGATCCTTGGTATACCTGTTTAACACTAGGTTGGACATATATTTTGAAGTGAACACCTTGATTCAGTACATGGTTAAATATAGACATGTACATTGGATGGAAACAAAACATATGTTGAGGTACCTATGTGGTATAGTTGGATATGGATTGAGATATGTATTGGGTGGATATGTGAAGCTGCAGGGATATACGGACTCTGACTAGGTAGGGAGTGCAGTGGATCAGAAGAGTACTTTTGTATGCTTCTTTAGTTTGGGATCATGTATGATCTCATGGTTAAGCAGGAGGTAGAAATCAGTGGCACTAAATACAACAGAGGTAGAGTATATCGCAACTAGTGTTGCAAGCCATGAAGCAATGTGGATTTGGAAGTTGCTTGCAAGGATATTTGATCTAGAGTTGGGGCCAAATTTGATACATTATGAAAATAAAAGTTGCATGAAGCTTATAGAGAATCTTGTCATTCATGACAAGTCAAAGCACATAGAGATCAAATCTCACTATATCTGAGACATGGTGTAGAGAGGATCTATAGAGCTCCAATACATATCCATAGATGAGCAAACACCGAACATTCTCACCAAGCCTCTGTATAGAGTGAAGTATGAGTACTTCAGAGAGAATCTTGGCATGATGCATCATGAAGAGGGAGGTGCATTGTTTATCCTCCTGCCTGATAACCCCTCTGGACAAGGGTTCCATAGATCAATCATGAGAGGTGACTGAGGGGGTAATGCACTACTGAACCCAATGAGAGAAGAAATATCACACACATAATTGTGAGGACTATGGGAGTAGCTTTGTGCTACTGGATGAGACTATAACTATGGCTGATGGAATGGTAGTAGTTGCGTGCTACTAGTTGATTACTGCATAGTTATAGAGACATCAAATATGACTATGGATGATGGTAGTAGTTGTGTGTTACTAGTTGGTTTCTACATAGTCATAGGGATTGTAGACTATGCTTATGGCTGATGGCATGGTAGTAGTTGTGTGTTACTATTTGATTGCTGCATAATCATGGAGACCATTGGACTGAATGGTGGTAACTTATGTAGCTACCAGTTGATTGCAGGGTAGACACTTTGTGTCTATGGATATTAGTTGTGTGCTACTAGGAGTGGTTGTGTACCACTAGACAATAGTTGTGTACTATTATGGATCAAGTACACAGTCGTGTTCTACTGGATGAAATTGTAGTAGGTGTGTGCTACTAGCTAATTGCCATGGATACTACCAATTCACATTGGGATTAGATGTGTGCTACTTGATTGTAGAGACCATGACAAGTGATTCGAGCTATCGATGACATTGTAGTAGCTATGTGCTACTAGATGGTTGTAGAGTAATCGATGGACTACTAGATGAAGACATCATGGAAAGATACTTCCCTAGCTAAGATGGAGTGTTGATGTTTTGGTAGCTACAAGAGGAAATTTCCCTCCTAGACGACCTTTCTTAGATTAGAAGAAGATTCCAGAAGCAAGAGAACCATTGAATAGAGGTGGAAATACCCTAGAAGAAAAGTCGACCCAATTAAGAGGAAAAGAAGACTATAAATATGAGGTACATTGGCTTATTTGTTACACTCACACAAACTTTCTCATCCAAACATAAGCAATGTGAAAGTCTGAGGAAGGTGACACAATAGTTTTAGTGGCAAAGATTCTTCTTGTTAAGTCTTTTTTTGGTATCTCTCTCTTATGCACTACTTTTATTAGAGGTGTGCTACCTTGGTATTGTGTTGTTGGTGCAGCTTGGGGTGGTATTTCTGGTTGTACTTTGAGTTAGCCTTTTTGATAGGTTTTATCTGTTGGATCATGATTGGACTTTCCTTGTGAACATAATCTATATAAGAAAGGTTCATGGGTTTTTTCCCCCATCTGGGGTTTTCCTAGGAGAAATCTCTTGTGTTATTTTGTCTCTTGTTTATGATGCTCTCATTACTCAGTACATATACACAGATGTTAATGTTAAAGAAGTAAAAGAACACTGGCAACTCTACTATTTTGTAAATAAAGAAAATCTAACAAGGGTGTCAAGGCATGCTAATGTATTATAATTTGTGACAATTTTTTTGTATTAATCTACATAACATGACTTTAGTGGAAGATGGGTTATTAGTTATCCTTAAATGTTGAAGATAAATTGGCCCAAAAAGAGGACTCAAAAAAATTTTGTAAGAGGAAGAAGTGGCTAAGGTGGAAGAGGTTGCAATCTAGAAATACGAGACAGTGGATGAAAGGAAACATGACAAAAATTTAATGAAGGGAGAATGCAAGGTGGAGGCAAGAGTAGAAACTAAATGTCTTATCAAGACGAGGTTGAGGGGGTAATCATAATACAATTTGTTGTTATACTTGTGGATATGAAGGACATGAGTCTTATGAATACCAAAAGATATTATAAAGGATAACATAAAACATAGTGAACCCAATATAAGAAACTCGAGGATAGATAGACAAAAGTAGCAACAACAATATAGAAAGAAGAAAACTTGATGACAAGAAAAGGGAAGCATATAATGGAACAACATAATTCAAAATGAGAGAAGTGACTTAGGAAAATTATTTTAGACAAGAAATTCAAGTCTAGAGGTAAATGTTGTAAAGCTATTATAGATTATAATAGTACATAGAATTGGTTTATGTTGAAATGATAGAGAAGTTCGGGTTAATCGTGCCTAAACATCCTCAACCATACAAACTTTATTGGTTCTAAAAATGGTTATGAAGTGATGGTCTCAAAGTAATATTTGGTAACTTTAAATATTAGATAGCATCATGATGAGATATTTGTGTGATATCATTCCAATAATAGAGGCTTGTTACATACTAGGCCATCGTAGTTTGATAGATAAATAATGCAAGATGGAAAGAAGAATGCCTATACCATCACCAAGGATGAGATGAAATTTGAATTGATTATGTTGAAGGAGGAAGAGCCCAAAAAAGTACCTTTGTTGTCAGCTAAGGACAACAAAGTGCTACATAATAGTGCAAAGAAAGTTAATAGAGCTAGATGGAGTTGAGGAGATTTTGAGAGAGGTAAAGTGATTGTTGGAGTAGCATTGGGATAAATTTGGCAAAGAAATTGAGGATTCTCCTCAAAGAAGAGAATTAGTAATGAAATTGACTTGATATAAGGAGCTATAGTTTTGAACTAAGAACCACATTGAATGAACTCAATGGAAGGTGAGTTGAACTAACATGTGGGAGAATTATTGTCGATTTTTTTGAGTCAAGATTGTGTTTTCCCATGTATAGTGCCATCATTAATGACACCTAAGAAAGATGGACAATGGAAGATGTGTAAGGATCCTTGCATGTTGAATACGATTATTATTCGATATAGGTATTTGTTACCCAAGATGGTTGATTTGGTGGACAACTAGAGTCACCACAAGGAGAGCACCTTCTTAAAGAGGTTTTTAGTGTTACAAAATTTGGAAAATTTTCAAAAAACCTCCCCTACAACCTCCTTTATTGGTCATGGAGGTTTTAGCAGAGGTTTTGACAGATTTTCCATATAACTAAAAAAAAATGGGTGAGCAGAGGTTGTAGCAGACATTTTTATTTATTTATTTTTTTTTTCCTTTTTCGGTACTTTTATTGTCAAAACGCATCGGTGAACCATTAAGTAAAACACCTCGATGCATCTGTAAACATCAAATGCACTAGAACTAAATTACATAAAATTCCTTGGAATGTACATAAAACCTACAAAACGTGGGGGGGGGGGGGTGTCTACGACTGCGATTAACCCTAAAGCTCCAAAGTCTTCCCTAACGTATCGGTCGGGTTAAGCATGGAGGTTTTGCATGGAGGTCCCTTGGTGTTTTCTATCACGGTTGCTCTGGCGGTTTCTTTCCTAGTTTTTTCTCAGATCGAAGTTGTTGTTTCCATGGTAGGTTCCTCCATCGGGTTTTGACTTGGAGTGGCAGACGTGGAGAGTCCGGAATTCACCATGGAGAAGGTGCCAAAACACATGGCTGCTAGAAGACAACAACCTAGTGGGGAAGGATTAGGTCTGGGGATCCCTGCAGAGGAGGAAACCCCTCTTAGTTAGATTTTTCACCAGAATCCCAATGTAGTTTTACCTACCCACACTAGTAAGCCAACCCCCTCCCCATCACCTTCAAGGAATATTTTTTATGATGGTTTCTTCGAGTCTTTTCCAGAGTTTTTTGCTTTTGGTCAACTGAAAACTGAAGGAGGTATTATGTCCTCTCTTAGCCCTCCGGATGACCTAGCCTTGGATTGGATCTCTCAGGGGAAGGATGGTTTATCCTCTCTTCGGCCCCTACCAGTCTAGAAATCGATGGGTGTAGGTTATTACCTTATGGTTCAAAGGTCTGTCCAGACACAAGCAAGAAACAAAGTAGCATGACGTGTATATGCAGACGACTCACAAGTTTTTCAGAGGACCTGACCAAAACTATTTCCTCCAAGGGATTCCTCTCAGACCTCCTCAACGTTGAAGAGAAAAGGGATTTTTTCCAGGACATAGGGGGTTTCTAACCATTAACGCAAAGGTCTTCAGTCAACCTAGAAAGTTCTTAGGAACAAAGGGGAAAAAACAATGAGGGGAAAAAACATAAGAGGAAAAGTTTAAAATACAAAGGGAAAGTGGGGAATCTTTTGCTCCAGGAAGAGGTAGGTATGAACTTGGTCATTCAGTTGGAAAATCAGACCCTAGTTGGGAGGGATAGTGACATATCCTTTGCGCTCAAAACCATCATTGAGTGGGCACATTCGGCTTGGAAAGAACATCTTGGATATGTCTCAGAGATCATTGAATTAAACAAGAATTGGTTCTTATTCAACTTTCTTCAACCAGATCATGCAAAATAGGTTTTGGGGAAAAAATGGAGTGTCAAAAAATCCCCTCTTTTCTTAAAGCCCTGGAACCCTCTTTTTGATGCCATCAAAGAAAAATTGGACAAGATCCCAGTATGGGTTCGCTTACCAACACTACCACTATAGTTTTGGACTTTGGACTACTTCAAAGCCATTGGAAATTTCTTGGGTGAGTTCTTATAAGAAAACTTATCCTTTGAAGAGAAAAAACAAAGGAAAGTAGCAAGGATTCTAGTCAACTTAAATGTTAGAGAAGGATTAGGAGAGGAAATTGATTTAATTTGGGGAAGCTTTAATCATTCACAAATTCTGGATTATGAAAACTTTTTGTTTAGATTCAATCAGTGCCATCAGTATGGGCACCTGGTGATGAATTTCCATCTGCCTCTAAGAAATAGAGGAAGAAATTTTTACAGTGTTAAAGGGAAGAAAGTGACCCAAGAAGAGAGTAGCGGACACATAGAAAGTACAGACGCAAAAGATAAAGATACAATGGTCATAACGCATCCATCGGTTTCTCCCAAAGAACCTTGCCAGCAATATTGCTCTATTTCTCTTGGAGGACAAGCAGAGGAAGGATCCAGGCCTACAAGCCTTATCAATTTTGGATCGGGAAGCGCAAGGACTCTGGTTACAGGTAATCATTTACCCTTTTCCCCCCCTATTACTTTTTTAATTAAAAATATGACTCTAGAAGGCAATGAGTGGTTAGAGGCTCTTACAAATTTGTCTATAAATATTGGTCCTACTACACAGACTGAGAGAGGCTCAGAACCCTATAAGGAAGTTTATCCCTCGGAAGACCCACCCTCCCTAAAGCGACTTTGTTGTGTTGAAGATGACTCTTTGTCTTCCTTTCTCTCCACTGAGACTATGAATTCTCGTTATTTTCTAAGATCACAGAAGGAAACCTTACCCTCGGGAGGCCTGGGAAAGGAAGTCATCTCATCCTTTGATAGAGGAGGAAATGGGATAAAATCATTGATTTCAAAAGCCAAAACCAAATCCAAATCCAAGATAGACCTTCTAGTCGAAAAACAACAATCAATTGAAAGGGAACTTAGAGCAACGAGGCCCCAGGGAAGGGTTTTGGGAAGAAGTGCATGTCCTTAAACTATAGGGGTTCGGCAGGTGACCTAAAAAAACTAGCCTTGAAAAGGGTGATCTCTTCGGAACACCCTGATGTTTTACTCCTACAAGAAACCATGGGGGTAGGTGAAGAGGTCAAATCTTGTCTGGAGTAGCTTCTCCCTGGTTGGAAGTTCGAAACATTGGATGGCTTGGGAAGATCTATGGGTTTGGAAACATGATGGAACAGTCAGACAATTCAAGTCTTAAATACCATGGGTTTGTATTCAGGTCTTAGTATTACTGTTTTGGCTCATAAATTAAAGGAATTTACTCATATCATTAATGTCTATGGACCTTATCAAAACATAAAACCTTTATGGGACTCTCTCCTCCCAAAATCCTTCCTAAAATATCATCTAATTTTAGGGGGATATTTAAACCTCTCACTGGGGCCTTCATAAGTGTGGGGGAAACATGCCAGGTCTGACCCTCTGGCTGAATTTTTCAGTCAAATTTTTTTTGAATGCAATTTAACTGACCTTGAACCCATCTTGCTCAAACCTACCTGGAAAAATAACAGGGTAGGTATTGAAAGAGTTGCAAAAAGGTTGGACCTCTTTCTGATAACTGACTCCCTTCTAGAAAAACAACTAGCTATAAAACAATGGATCGAATTTGGGGGTATCTTTGATCATTACCCAATATTCTTGGAATACACACAAGGAACAAAGAAGCCAGCCAACCCTTTCAAATTTAGAAAGACATGGATGGAAGATGACTCCTTTTCTGACCTTGTAAAATAAAATTGGATGCCCTTTCAATAGGAATTCCCTCAATCGACAACCTTTTATTTTGTATAAAACTTGAAAAGGATGAAAGAGATAGTAAAACCCCCGACCTCCCAAAAAAGGAAAAATGAGGACAAGGGAATAAAATAAATTGAACTGAAGATACACATATTTTCTGAAGAAGAGGGGGGGGGGGTTGCTACTCTGTAGTAAAAAATCAATCTACTACTTCTGGAGGAAAGAAGGAACAAACTACTCAAGGAAAAGGAAGAATCTTGGAGATTAAAAAGTAGAGTTATCTGGTTGGAAAGTGGAGATGAGAATACAAAGTTTTCCCAAGATTTTTCTAAAGGAAGAAGGAATGTCAATACCATTTGGAATTTGAAGGACTATGTAGGAAACATGGAAAACACTTTTGAAGGTATGTCAAGACTGGGGAAAAATTAATTCCAAAACCTTTTCAAAGCAAAGACTCAAGCATCTATAGAAGAAGTGGTACAAGTGGCTCATTTTTTTTCCAAATTTGTAGATGAAGCGGACAATCAACTCATGATGGAAGAAGTAACGGAAAATGAACTCTTGGAAGTTCTTCACAGTTTTCAAAAAGACAAAATCCCAAGTCCAGATGGCTGGACTATTGAATTCTTCCTGGGCTGTTATGAGATTTTGGGTCAGGATTTGCTAAAGATGATAGAGGACACTAGGATTTCAAGCCGAATACCAAAAAATACTAAACTCTACCTTCTTAGCACTTATCCCAAATATATATAATCCAAAGACATTGGATGAATTTCGAACAATCTCACTTTGTAACTGTGCCTATAAAATTATTTCAAAAGTAATTGCAAGAAGGGTAAAAAGAATACTCTCAGAAAGAATCTCGAAAGAATAGTTTGGATTCTTGGAAGGAAGACAAATTCACGAAGCCATGGGAATTGCACAAGAAGGACTTCACAACATGAATACAAGGAAATTAAAAGGTGCAATGTTAAAAATTGATCTCTCCAAAGCATATGACAGAGTAAGTTGGTTGTATATCTACTTATTACTTACCCATTTGGGTGTTGTTGTCCCCTTCATAAATTGGGCCATGAACTGTCTCACTACAACTTCATTTGTTGTGCTTATCAATGGCTCAACCTCTTCCTTTTTTACTTTAGAAAGAGGTTTAATATAGGGGTGTTCATTATCATCCCTACTTTTTCTCTTAGTTGTCGAAGGACTCGGTAGAGCTATCCTGGTAGAAAAAATATTGGGCTCTTTTCCTGGAATCACAATCTCACAAGATCTGCACCTCACATACCTTCTCTTTGTGGATGATGTATTAATATTTAGTGGAGGTTCCAGAAGGGAGGAATAGGCCTTAAGGAATATCCTTACTCTTTTCTCCAAAGAAATAAGAATGGAAATCAATGAATGGAAATCGAATCTCACTACAAATTTACTCTTTGAAGAAGAAGGGAAAGCCCTTAGGCTTCACTTCCCCTTTGAGGAAAAGAAGCTAGATGATGGACTAAATTATTTGTTTTTTTTATTAAAACCAAATGATTGCAGAAAAGAGGATTGGAAGTGTCTTTTGAATAAAATGGACAAAAGACTAAACATATAGAGTCATAGGTGGCTCTCACGCGTAGGTAGGCTAGTTCTGGTTAAGTCGGTTTTGGAATCCATTCCTCTTTATTGGATGTCCTTCTCTTGGATCCCAAAAGGAATTCTAGAAGTAGCAAGAAAAATCACCTCAAAATTTCTATGGAGTGGTAAAAAGGAAGCAGGTGTAATCCCTTGGGTCTGTTGGGAAAAAATTGTTGTTCCAAAGGCACTTGGAGGATGGGGCCTGAAAAATATCTTCCTCTTATCCAAAGAACTTGCGGCCAATGGAGGCTGGCGTATTCAAAACTCTACTAGTCTATGGACAAAGGTAGTAGTGCAAAAATACATTGAACCAATTCCTGTGGAGATTTGGCTCAGAAGTCAACAAAAATCTATAAAATGTGCCTCGGTGATTTGGAAAGCAATTATAAATGCCTTCCTGGTCATAGAAAATGGTTTAGCTTGGAAAATAGGTAACGACCAACAATTCAGACTTGGAAAAGATCCTTGGCCAGGCAGTGAAAGACACCATTTACTCTCAGATCAGATTATTCAACATTTGCACACTTTGGGATTTGTTTCTTTAAACAATCTGGCTCATCCAAGACTCGCCACTCTTTGGTCACAAGGTTGGAAGGAATCTTAGAGGTTGGGATTAAGTCAATATGATACAATTGAACTGGAAAGATACATAAACTTTTTAAATATTTCTCAAATAAGGCTCAGAGACTGTGAGGATGAATTGATCTGGGACTCAAATCCCTCAGGGACATATACTCCAAAGCTGGGTTATTTAAAATTAAACTCAAATATGGGCCAATGAGAGATTGTTTGGTGGTGGGGAAAATTTTGATAGATTAAAAGTCTAGACAAAACAAGATTGTTTGTGTGGAATGTCCTAAACAATAAAGTTATGACGTGGGATATTCTACAGAAGAGGAACTTCTATGGCCCAGGATGGTGCACCCTCTGCAAATCTAAAGGAGAGAATATTGTACGCATCTTTATAAATTGTAGTTATATCATCAAAGTGTGGACTGAAGTATTGAGACTTTTATACCTACATTACGGCTGGTCGGGATAAGATATGGAACATGCCTGGAAATCTTGGTGGAATTCTAGAGTTTACAAAAGTCTTAGAGTGCTACTGCTATTGACCATCTAGGGAGTATGGCTAGTAGGAAACTCTATTATCTTCAAGGGAGTTCCCTTGGCACTAGAGATCACAATGGCCAAGAGTATAGCTATTCTGTCCTCCCTCCCCCCTCAGAATTCAAGAGTCATTTCTAGACAGTCTCAGGAGGTCGAGATCGAAAAATATTCTCCTTGGGGATTTTTCGATGGGGCTTCACAACATAATCATTGTGGAGGAGGATGACTTCTCTATATTTTAGATTCTCACTATTACTCTTTGAGGTTTGGCTTTGGGACAGGAACAAACAACTTTGTTGAACTAATGAGCCTAAAAATACTCATTGCCTTCGCCATTGAAAAGGGTTGTCACTCCTTAAATGTTTCTGAGGACTCATTAAATGTCATAAATTGGATAAAAGGCACACAAATATGCACAAACATAAGACTTTCTTCCTTAGTAGAAGACATATTTTGATTATAGACAACTTTTGACTCACTTATTTTTGAACATGTCTACAGGGAAAACAATAAAGAAGCGGACCTGAGGTCGAAAGAGGGGCTTCATTTGGCTATGGGCCAATGGAAAGTAACCGAATATCAAAATGAACAAGCCCATGATTATATGCACCAATATTTTTTGGATTGACCTCTTACAGATCCAAAATGCACTTTTGTATAAAATTTGTAATGAATACATATGCACAAAATAACCCAACTTAGGGACTTGACTAAGCTTCATACAGTATATTTTGAGTATAGAACTCTAAGAAGGAACATAAGACTATTTTGAAGACATAAATGCATAAATATACTCTTCATGTATGCACCCAAGCATTTTGAAAGTACACAGGCCATGATGAATGACCTAGCTAGGGGACAGAGAGACTTGTTGACAACCATACATCAGATGAACCTTAGTGCACTGATGCTCCAACATAGCATGAGAACTATAGGTGCCAATGATGTAGGAGGGTTGAGTGGTTCACGAGGACACCAGGGAGGTGGGGCCACTGGATCCAGTGGATCTTAGGGAGGGGATAGTACAAACCCTTCACCAGCCCGAGATTACACATCATCAGGGAGGATTCCCCGACCTTTATATCCACAGTTCCAGACATGAAAAACATTGGGACAACCTTTGGGACAACCAGGGAAAGCATGAGGAAATTCGGTTTAGGGATAGGTGGTGCCACAAGATCCGTTCGGGGAGTACATGAGAGACTACTTGGCATAGTCCTTCCAAAGATTGCTTGTCCTCAAGAACCATCAATCCTGGGTTTTGCAAAATATTCTCTCCCTCCCACATGGTATCCTCCACAGGAAGACCTCTCCATATAGACAAGCACTCCCTGATGGCCCTACTCCTCAACCTACACTATCTCTGCTCGAGCACCTCCTCCGACACTAGCTCCAACTGGCCCTCCTCATCAAGGGGTGGAAACTCCTCTGAAATGTTGACCTGTTGTCCCACTGCCTTTTTAAGGCAAGAAATTTGAAATACATTGTGAATCTTTCTACCCTCTGGTAGCTCTAGCTCGTATGCCACCTCACCTACCCTCCTGATGAATCTGTATGGCCCAAAAAACTTCGTCTTCAACTTCTCTGCTCCACTCCTCTTCAAGGAGGACTGTATGTATGTTTGTAATCGCAGAAAAACAAAATCCCCTACCTAAAAATTGTACTCTACTCTTTGTCCGTCTGCATAGATCTTCTGTTGGTTTTGAGTTGTCTACAAGTTCTCCCTCGCTTCCCATAGAATCCTCTAATTCTCCTCCACCTAGCCTTTGTCCCCCTAAACCCTGTTGTCCCCAAACAATGTCTCCACAAAAGAGGTTTCATCGTATCCATACAAATCCCTGAATGGTGACACCCTGATAGACATATGGTAAGTCATGTTGTAGCAATACTTACCCATGTGTAACCATCTCACCCATGTGCGTTGCTACCCTCCCACATAGTTCCTTAGATACCCCTCCACCCATTTGTTGACGATCTCTGTCGATCCATCTGTCTGTGGGTGGTAGCTAGTACTCGTAGCTAGCTCTAGACCTTCCAACCAAAAAATATCCTACCAAAACACGTTGATGAAGTGCCCATATCTATCACTGACTATCTGCCTGGGTAAACCATGCAACTAGAATACCTCTATGAAAAACAACTCTGCTACTTGTATGGCTTAGTATTTCGTGGGTATGGCAAAGAAATGTGAAAATTTGGTCAACCTATCGACCACCACAAATATAGAGTCCATGCCCTGTACTCGAGGAAGGTCTATAATGAAATCCATAGAAATTCTCTCCCATTTTTTCTCTGGAATGGGTAGAGGCTGAAGTAACCCTGTGTGGTGTGTCTGCTCGTACTTGTTCTATTGAAAAGTCATGCACTCCCGGATGTGTTTCAGTACATCATCCATGAGACCCTTCCATGAGAATCTCTCCCTGATCTGCCTATATGTTTTGAAGTACCCCTGATGTACTAATGTAGGTGAATCATGACACATCTTCAAAGTTTTCCCCTTCAAGGTAGATTTTGGAACCAAATAGATATGGTCCTTGTAGAAAATGACATCATCTAGAACCTGATACCTATCATCCACCACCTATCCATCCATCACCTCACAAGAAAATTTGTTTTTGGAGTATTCCACCAACAAATGTGCTTTCCAATCTATGCAAATGTCCATCATCGAACACCCTGGTGGCCTCCTAGACAAGGCATCTACTACGACATTCCTCTTTCCCTTGAAATACTCAATGTAAAATTCAAAGGCTTGGATCTTCGAGACCCATTTCTGTTGTCTCTGACTGAGGTCTTTCTGATCTAGGAAATACTTGAGACTATTGTGATCGGTCTTCACTACAAATATGCTACCCACCAGATACTGCCTAAATTTGGTTAAGGCATGCATGATTACTATCATTTCCTTGTGGTAAATAGAGTAGAGTCGTTCCGACTCATTGAGATTCTTTCTCTCGAACACTATGGGATGGCCTCTCTGCATAAAAAATTATCCAATCCCCACCCCTGATGCGTCGCACTCTAAGAAAAATGGTTGTGAGAAGTATGGAAGGGATAGAACATGGAATGTTCTCATAACCTCCTTAATTTTATCAAATGTTTACTGTGACTCCTCCATCTAATGAAAGGAACCCTTCTTTGTCAAGTTTGTGAGTGGTTCTCCCAACTATGAAAATCCCTTGACGAACCTCCTGTAGTAACTGCGTAACCCAAAGAATCCCTTCAACTATGTGAGATTCTTAGGTGTTTTCCAATCCAGAATGGCCTTGATCTTCTCATGATGAACTTGTACTCCCTTCTCACTGATGATATGCCCCAAGTACAAAAGTTCTCTCATGCCAAAATCACACATGGATTCCTTGTCATATAATGATTGTTCCTGCATAATGCCCAAGACCTCCTCCAAATGTGCCAAATTCTCATCCCATGTTTTGTTGTAGATCAATATATCATCAAAGAACACCAAAAGGTATTTCATCAACTTCCATTTGAATATGTGGTTCATGCAAGACTGGAAAGTGGAAAGTGCATTGGTGACCCCAAACAACATGACCAAGAACTCAAAATGTCTGAAATGGAATCTGAATGCGGTATTCTCTATATCCCGCTCCCTAATGCTAATCTAATGTTATCTAGATCGAAGATCAATATTGGTGAAGAAAAATTCCCCATGCAACTCGTCCATCAACTCATCTATGCATGGAATGGGGTACCTATTCTTGATCGTTTTCTTGTTGACATCTATGTAATCAATGCACATCTGCAATGTGCCATCCTTCTTCAGTACCAGAGTGACTAAAGAGGAAAAAGGACTTGTGTTGGGCTTGATGTGCCCCATCACAAACAATTCCTTGATTTCTTTCTCAATATCATCCTTGAATCTCTTGGGATGCCTATACGGTGCAGTGATCACTAGTGTAGCCCCAACCTCCAACTCGATCGTGTGCTCAAATCCTTTATCCGGTGGTCTCCCTAGTGGTATTGGCCCAAACACTGGCTCATAATAACTCAGAATCTCTCTGATTTGTGGATGGAATTTTTCTCTACCCTCTGAATCCTTTCTCATGGTGATCAAATACTCTGTTGCATGGGCCACATCACCATGACGAAAGATCTTGTCCATCTGTTTTGTCAATAATGCTCGTGGTTTTTTTGTAGACATGCCTCTTAGTACCACTCTCAATCTACTAGTGTATCTGAAGCTCATGGTCAATGTTTGATAGTTGAAACCAATCTCACCCAATGAATATAACCACTATACCCCCAATACTGCATCAATATCTGACAGGTCAACTACATAGAAAGTGTCTGTCATGGTGTAGTTGCCTAGTTTGACCACTAGGTCTGGGATCATGTCCACACATGTCATCATGTATCCATCTGCAACTGGTACATGGAATCCCTCAAACTCATCAGTGTGTAACCCCCTCCTCGCTACTAAGGATGCATCTATAAAATTTTGGGTGGCCTCACCATCAACTAAAGCGGTCATGTGCTACCCTTGTACAAGGCCCTTAAGCATGAGAGTGTTGTACCTAGGTACTCTTGAAAGGGTTTCTATGGTTCCCCCTTTCACCTCTCTATGAGGTTTTGTCTCATCCTTAGGCTGTGGTGCCTCGACCGGTATCTGAGGTTTCCTCGATTTTTGCTTTGGTTCATGTGTGGTCTCATCCAATGAATCATTGTCTTCCCATGCCTCGATATCCTCATCCTCCTCCTCACCGGCTAATTCCACTTCAATGTAGTGGATTTGTCCCTTTCCCATGCATCTATGCCCTATGAACCATGGGTATCTGTAGGAGAAGAAAAGCTTCTTCCTCATCAATTCTTGTCTCATGTCATCATCCAATTTGGGCTTACCCTTCCAATTCCTTTGAGGATTTATCTTATCCTTGTTTCTCTATGGCACAAAGGGTTTGGTAAAGGCTTTGGATTTTTGCATTGAGTCTCCCATGTCTCTCATGCACACAATGGCCTCCTGTAAGGTGTGAGGCTTTAAATCCTTAACCCAACCCCTCAATGGATTTGTCAAAGCCTTGGTGAACAACATTACCAATCTTTTCTTTGATATATCGGACACGACCACTACCTTCCGCTGGAACTTTGAGATGAAGGCCTCAATTGATTTGGTCTGCCTCAACTCTGCAAGGTCCCTGAAGTGGAACTATGTATCTCTCCTATAAAATATCTCCATCAACCTCTCAATGAACTCCAGATATGAAGTAATGTGGTTGTGACCCAACGTCACCATCCCATGGTACCACCACTCGTTGGCCTCCCCCTCCAAGTGCAATGTGATGAATCTAATAGCTTATGACTATGTCATCGGGTTAATCTTGAAGTATGTGTCAAGATTTTGAACCCATGCCTGAGATGAGCAACGTGATGATCCATCAAAAGTAGGAATGTTCAGCTTTCCCACTTTCTTGATGAAATCCATGTTGTGAGTTTTCTCGTTGCCTCTATGTGCCTCTTGGGGTTTGTTTCGATATCTGATCAAACAATAGTCCATCAAACTCATGTCTGCATGGAAATCTGATTCTAGTGCCAAGTAGTCTCTCTTGTACTCCCCAAACAAATCATGTGGCACCACCTGTTCCTGGCCCGACTTTCCTCCTCCCTTCCCTGGTTGTCCCAAAGGTTGTCCCAATGTATGTCATGTCTGGAACTATGGATATAAAGGTTGAGGAATCCTCCTAGATGATGTGTAAGCTTGGGCTAGTGAAGGGTTTGCACTAGCCCCTTCCTGAGATCCACTAGAGTCACTGGCCCCACCTCCCTAGTGTCCTCCTAAAACACTTGGCCCTCCTGCAACATTGGCACCTATAGTGCTCATGCTATGTTGGAGAATCTGTGCACTAATGTTTATCTGATGTATGGTTGCCAACAAGTCTCTCTGTCCCCTAGCTAGGTCATTCACCATGGCTTGTGTGCTTTCAAAATGTATCTCGGGGTCTTTCCCCTTGCCCTTGGGTGTCTCACACCTGTCACTCATAGTCCCCTCTATATTGACCTCTATGTCTAAATTGATATGATCTATGTCCTCTATCTTTGGCTATGTATCTGACTGAGTGTGAAAGGGGGTGTAATCCCTTCTGCTTCTATCTCTCCTATCCCTTCTATTACCTCTACGGTATTGAATGTACTCTTCCCCAATATGTCCTTGACCCCCTGGGTATTCTTCACATGTTCCAAGAATCATGGGGTAATGAGAGGCACTTCTTCATAGTCTAGCAAGAACAAGTCTTTGATACCACTGAAATATCCCTGATCTAGTTGATCTGGATATCTATTGCTGAACTACGATTTTTTTCCACTGAATCTGATACTTTGGGGGTTTCTGAATGCGTTTGAGTTACTGTGTGAACATGCCTGGTGATTTTTTCATGTGTGTTCCATTTTATTATGTGTTTTAGCAATATAAGACAATGCATGTGAAATAAGGACAACAAAACTCATTGAT